>JAMKCH010072393.1:0-48345 GCA_023653785.1 Ophioderma brevispina
TCTAACTTGACTTGCCTGAACCAATAAAACAACTAATAGATGAGCGTAGATACGTACATGGCGCTATTTCCCGGCTATTTCATATTGGAAGGCCGTTTCCAGCAGCCGTTGATTTATTATCGGCATCCCGATATTAATTATTCTAGTTACAAAATTCCTTCGTTTGCGACACATAGACATTGTAGAGCTTAACCATTCACAGGTATGGTTTACTAGCCAGTTACCAATGCAACCGTGTAAGAATCTCAATTTTTTTAAAAATTGGGGGCACTCTTCAAAAAATGTGCTAATATTGCTTTAAATCAAAATGGCCATTGGTGCTTTCGCCTTTTATCCCTAAGGCAGATATAGCATTCACACAACGACCTATGTTATTTGGTTGTACAGGACACGCTAATGTTGATAGGTTACACATCTGGTTTGGTAAGATTTGTAGCTGTACTGGCTGGATGAGTGTCAACATTGGCTGTGCTGGCGGTGCTGTTGGCTGTGTGATTGTCGTTGGCCAATATTCTATTGCCCATGCCAGTTGTGGATGAATGTTCTGTAGCCACTGTGCTAGACTTCCAATACACTGCTCTTATCTGATTTGAAATCATAAATATACAAAACATGTAATTATCAAAAGCAGACATTTCCCTAAAGTAAAAAATCAGCGTTCACCAAACGCATATGTCACCTGCCATTGCAATTTGTGAATGGGGACAAGAGTCACATGAGGTCACCAAGGTCACATGAGATCACCAACATCTGAGCCACTACCCAAGGATCATTGTATGCACATGTCATGAAAATGTGCGCACATAAGCAGGGGTGGATCCAGGATTTGAAAAACGTCAAAATTACTGGGGGCTGAAAGGCTAAACTTGTCCAAAATGGGCTGATTTTGCAAGAATTTGCAGAATTACCGGGAGGCGCACGCCCTTCCCTGGATCTACGCCTGATATGTGGAAACAGCGGGCAATTATGTTCATGTTAAAATTTGGGTCAACATTTTTACCAACGACACACACAGATACACACACTCACACACAGATTTACCCTCAAAGATACACTAACTCAATCCCTATGTGGCTCTTGCTTCGCAGACAACACAAAAGGTAGGAAAAGTTGGGAATAGTACTGGAGTTGTATAAAACCAAATAAAAAATCAGAACTGAAATTGGAGCAGGAAAGCAATCAAGATACTGGTTTAGGTGGAAAAATGGGATTTGTTCAACTTTGGTAACTAGGGGATTCAAAATGCAAAACTTACATTGGGCATCCTAGAACATGTTAAATACTATAATGCTGTATCTCAATTCAAATTTGAATTTATATTTTTCAAAAGGACTCCCTAATAGATTAGGATCAACTTCTATTTACAGCAGGAATGTAGCGCAAGTCATTTGGAGAGGAGCACCGACTTCTGATTGGGCACTAAAATTTTGGTCATTGTTTTCAATGGGAATTTTGACTTCCATTGGGAGGAACAAGGTCCATAATTTCTGACAAATTGTTAAAGCCACTATCAGCGAGTTTTTTTTTCAAATGTAAACAAACAGCGCCCCCTATTTTTCATCAAAGTGCATTTTTTTGCACTGTTGTGTTGGAAATTATTTTAGTAAAGACCCCTGTAATTGGCTAAGCTTAACACGCCGTATTTGTCAAGAAATGATGATTTTTATGCTTTGTTTACTAATAAAAGTCGGGATCCGACTTTTTTAGTCACAAAAAACAGTCGTAAATGGCATCTTCAGGACCGCTTTAAAATGCTTAAGTGTCTTTTTTCACAATGAACAGTAATACAAGGTGTTGATATGACCTAACACTAGCAATTTAGAGACGAAATGGGCATTTTGGTTTTGGAAAAAAATCACTGATAGTGGCTTTAAGGTGAAAAGGGGTTAAGACAAGGAGATACAATATCCCCAAACATATTCACACCAACTATGAAGGCTGCTAAAGGGTAGAGGAATAAACACAGATGGGGGAAAATGGTGACCCGATCAATATACGCTAAGCAAATTCAACTCAAATTACCCCGAAAAAAGGGCCAGAAAGTTTACTAAAGATAAACGTGAGTAAAACAGAATACAGAGCAGGCTATACAACAACAGACACCTTTAAAATAACTTAGCAAACCCACCTTTGGAAAGAAGAGCATTGAAAGTGTGCTAGTTGTACAAAATAGTTCGAATCCCGCCACTAAAGCGTAGGTGATATTGAGGTCTTTGGTGTTAAGCAGTGACAGTGGAGTTGCCACAACGGAACACAAAACCACGTTGTATATGGAAAGACCTACATAGTAACTGTCGTTTAAAGCTGGTACATTGATATTTCTGTCAAGGAAATTGAGAAAGAACAATATATAAAATAGAACTTGGGTCAATGCTAGCATATGGTTACTCTGAAATAAAAATTGCGTAAGTGGATTCATTGAACGTTTATTTGTCACCTACCATGACTAGGATCAACTTTGTAAGGCGTGGCTTCAAAACTCATACAGCGGTTGCTCGCCGCTTCTTTCTAGTTGGAACTAGTTTCTACTGGTCTAAACAATGATACAGGGTTCACCTATGGCGGTGCGGAAAGTATTAGTGCTGATGACTCATGCATATTAAATTAGCCTAGTGACGTAGTATCATTGGAAAATGTTTAGTGCTCGTCAGATTCCATGGATATTTTGTGTAAAAACTACCGATAGAAACGATGAATTTTCTCAATGGGTTCCATAGGTTTAGACCTAGTTGAAGGATGTTCTCATAAGAAAACAAAAATTCTGATGCAAAACATCCATAGAACCCCTTTGTTTTTGGAGATATATGCGGTTAAGTTTCGTTTACACGCATCCTCTACGGGGAATAACGTAACTAGTCTCTCATGCAGTACCAATTTATATAATATCTTTCGCAGTCTGTGACACAGACTACACCGTGTGGAAAATACTTTCCCCACCGCCGTACCGCCGGTCAACCGCAGTTGAGTTTTGAAGCAAACCTAAAGGTTCGTCATACTTCACTGAGTTGCGGTAGAAAGTGATCGATATATCGCAATGCAACGCACAGTGCAGTGAGCGATATTCTTTAGCATAACCAACTTCCCCATTATAGTGATGTGTTTTTGACGCCGATTTTGTAGTCCCGTAAATTGAATCAGTTAAAAATTGTAAAAAAAGTAAACATCTATGTCAAAATCAAAGTCTACCAAACCGTCAAAAACGTGTTTTATTACACGCATAACATCAAATACTTTACATTCGGCATGCAGGGCACTTCTGGCTTTCATGAAGACGTTTAGTTGACGGCGCCCTCGGTTTTTACTCATGCCTTTTCCCATCAAAGAATGAAACATTGAGAAACCTTACTGTAGCTGAGAAATGACGGTGTAGAATAAGCAGTACCTTAGTGTAATAACTAGTTCTACAGAGGCAACAATAGTGGAATTTTATAAAAAATTGTCTACCGCTGATAAACCTTTCCGTTTTCACTCCATCTTGTGGAATAAATTAAAACCACATACAACATTATATTTCATCACAACTTTTCAAATTAAAAAGCCTTAACATTTTCATTTACTGATTTGTTGAAAAAGGTGGGAGTACATTTCCTTAGAACTAAAGTTGTGAACTTAAGTACCTTCTTATTCTAACACTTCAAATATAACTATAACTAACCGTGTCTGCCACGCTAAGAAAGCACCAAAGAGCAGAAGGACGGCTTTGGAAATGAATGAGTGTCATCAACCATACAGTTGAGTTTTTAGAACTCATACCACATACAATAACGGGTAACGAGCGCCGGTTAAAAGCCTTATGTCTTCAAGCAGTCCTAAAGTAATACAAGAGAACAAGGTGAAAGGTTGTGATCAGTTTTCATAAAAGAAGCTGTGACACGGTCTGGCCAATGGCCCACAAAATTTAAATTTTCATTGTCCCCAATTTGAATGATTTGCCATTGGGGTTCCCTGTTTTCCGAGATAGAAACGTTTTTGTGGATGGGCTTGAATCGTTGCTCTTTCCACCTCTGCTCTAAAAGTCAAATTTCATTGTGTTTGGGTTTAACACTCCGACATTTTCGATTAGCTAATCTATAAAACTGAAAAAAACTATCATGTATTCCACAGGAAATTTAAAAAGAAACTGTACAACATAACCAACATTAAAGCGATTTATTGGTATAAATCTATCGGCACATATATAATGAAATATCCCTAAATAAAACGTACCAGATGGTTTTCATGGCCATTGGAGTATTCCTTGCGAAAAAATCCAGATTTTTTCCGACCAATCATGGAAGCTAAAATGTTTATTCCACGTGGTATATTTACAACGCCGCATGCAATACCGAAACAGAAGCCAGCGAAAATATATCCCATACGCGCATATATCACGTGCAAGTTTGCCACAAGCCTCATCCTTTTGAACCTCGTTGAGCACACAAAGGATAGGAGCGAAGTTCGTTTAGAATTTTTTATTGCAAAAAAACTATACTTTTTAAAACCTCAGTGATATGAGAAAAATGTTAAGAGGGATGTTTTAGATATCATTTTGTGATTAACAAAGGTTTTAGTTGGCCTAAACACTAACAATCCGTGAAAACGTGGACATTTGAAAAGGGGCCGCGTAATATTTAGTTTTATCGCAGTCGCACTGTAACCACTGATCTCTATACAATGGATTGGCTACACAACAGTAATTGTATATTAGATGAATGGAGCAACGGGCGGGCATCTTGGTCTACCGAACACAATACCATTCCAGAGACACCTGTTTAACAGAAGTTGTATCCCGGGTGCACGTTTTAGAGACATGCCATCCCATACGCGCAAATACAATGAGCTCACTGAATTGGCTTGATTCTGTAGTCTGTTATGTCGCTTATCCACATTTCAATGGGAACAATTTTGTATAAATGACCGGCTCTTAACCACCTGCTTGGGTTCTTTTTGGATGACCAATATGGCCATCAGTGCTTCAATTACGAAGCCCAGGTTTCCAATCCCTTGTATAGAGATCAGTGTTCGAAACCCACTAATGCGCGGTTCAGCAATCTACGTACTTACCGGTGCTCTACGTACCGAGTAGCGCTTCTTTGTATGATGTAGAGTTTCCTAATTTCATTTTAAAAACTATATTTCTCAAGAATCCCAGGGTCATTTTTATAAAAATTAGGCACAAATGTATGCCATTTTTGATAATTTATATATTTTAAAGGAAAACGTTAAATTAAAGCTGTGTTTTTAATTCCAATGTTAAAAGTAAACGCGATAGTCTTTCATACAGGCCAGAACTTGACTAACCACCGACAATCTTTCAATTGGTGTGAAAGACTAAACATGGCTTGTGGCAAAACGAAAGTTAAGCGTGAAAATGATGTGTTCTTCGCAAGGAATACTCCAATGACCATGCAAACCATCTGGTACGTCATATTTAGGGATATTTCATTATATATGTGCCGATAGATTTATACCAATAAATTCCTTTAATGATAATATAAGCTTACCTGTGGCACAATGGACCGTTGCTGGTCAACGACAAAGGGATCGATGATTTCGCGTGGAACTAAAATACAGAAGTCAATCAGCAATAGCACACCAACAATCGCTACGAGATGTTGATCTTTAATTACCTGAGAGTGTTAAAACAATTAGTATTGAAGTTTATTTTCTTGTACATTAAGAAAATATTAAATTTACTTTAAAGACGATTTACACGATTCACACAATGTACACTTCTAACATTAGCATTTCCGGGGGGGGGGGGGGAATCACATACATCGTCATGTGTAATGTCGATTGTTCCTCCTTTTTGCCCATTCTGATACACAATTACCTTTTTTTTTAAAAAATCTGGTCCACAATGAACCCTTTTTGTATCTAGTACACAATGACCCTTTTTTCATTTAGTACCCAATGACCCTAATTTTGCAGTACCATATCCAATGGCCCCATAATGTTTTCAAATATTTACATTTTGTGGGGATTTTTGTAGCAAATCCGTCGGAGTAAAGCCATCAGTTTGGCAACACTGCAGTAACTGCTAGCTACCTAGCAAATTGGCAACCAACAAGTCATTAGTAGGCCTAATTAACGCACTTTATAATTTATTACTGTCCATTACCTTGTCGTCTACGGCGGTATGGTAAGTATGTATAGCCTGTTTCTAAAATTGAAAACGTAAATTGAAACCAGCGTTTGAAAATTCTCAAGACTGGAATAATACCGAAATGCATTGTGGGAAAAGGGATGTGGCCCTTAGCGATTGCACGTCGGAGATTGTGGCCCGAAATCATGCTCCAGGACCATGACCAGTCTTATTATCTCATAATGCAGCTATTCAATATTTTTCTACTTTAATCCACAACTCTGATGTTTTTATGATTCCAATCTCCAACTCTAAAATACAAATAAAATCATAAACTAAATTTTGTTCCTGGAGTAGGATATTCGAACCCACGACCTTTAGATAACAAGACGAGCGCCCACAGACACACGCCACGCAATCCGAGCCGGCAGGAAGTCGTTCTTTTGTAGTACTTCAATATAAACATTAACGGAATAAAGCGCACACATAATAATGAATAGCGCCCCTATGAGACGAGTTGAAAATATATGCTCCTGGAGCATGATTTCGGGCCAAAATCTCCAAGAACCGTAGCAAAAACGTTCAATTTTCTTACTAGGTTCTATAGGTTCAGATCCAATTACGGTACATATTTAAAACAAAACATAGTAACGGACCCTCTGATGTACAAAATCTCCATAGAACCCCTTCGTTTTCAGGAGATATTTGAGATTTAGTTTCATTTGCATGCATTCGCTATGACGGACTGATAACGTTAATCTCTCGCGCAGTACTAATTTAGATAATATTTTCCGGAGTCTGTGACACAGACTACACACTTACTGCACCGCCGTAGCGAGCACCCAGAGGGTGTTTTGAATCAATCCCATGATGCATAGCAATGTGCCTATACCATACTGTACTAAACACATGTCAGTACTTAGGGATAAAAAGTGTTCCAAAAGTTTAAGAACCACAAGACATTTCATAATCGTGCAAACAATTCCCTAAGTACTAACGCTCTGTGGGCTAAAATGAGCGTTAAAGTCTGGGTTTTTATGTGTTAAGAATAGAATTTTTATGTGATCACATGACCCTATTGAGTGAAATTTCCCAAAACTGGTGCATTGTGGGATTGACTCAAAACACCCTCTGGCGAGCACCGAAGTACCCGGCAAAAACGTTCAATTTCTCGCTAGGTTCTATAGGTTCAGACCCAATTACGGTACAATGTATGTACAAGTACAACCGACTGAACGGTGTCCTTGGTAGATGAGCTTATTGTAACTCTAGTGTTAATGATAGACAATAGCCAAGTAGCATGCGACTTTTGCGCAACAAAATAAATTTGTTACCTTCCTTTTTGTCTTGTTGTGAATTACAATACTGTAAACTCGCCACATTTTAGTAAACATTCCTCCAAAGGCTAGAGTAAAAGCAATTGAGAGAATCCATGAGTGCGCCTGGAAAATAACCAAAATAAATAATATGACATCAAGTGCAGAGCATTTATGTCTATTTTAATATCTAAACGTAGTCACTTGGGATGATTTATCAATGGAAACATTCAATGAGGGAATGCTGGGTTTGGAAAACGCACCCTACGTGCACGAGATCAACGGAAGACGGCATGCAGGGTGAGGAGGACGTGCAACCAATGTCTTTACTTTGGGACCGACGTTTTCTGAAATATAGCTTTTGCTATGGAATCGACGTCTTTAGGACTAAATTTCGTTATATTCTAGAATTTTTGGATTAAATTTATGCGTCAAGATCACATTGACTAGTTCACCATGTCCAATAATAATACATGGCCTTTCATAACATTTCTACAAGATCACGGTAATTGTCACAATATTTCGCCCGAGAGCTGGTCCAACGCACGATCCTATCAGAACTTAGATTGTAATATGCCCATAACATACCGGAATATCGCTTGGCACA
This sequence comes from Ophioderma brevispina, assembly GCA_023653785.1. Lineage (NCBI taxonomy): Eukaryota > Metazoa > Echinodermata > Ophiuroidea > Amphilepidida > Ophiodermatidae > Ophioderma > Ophioderma brevispina. The sequence continues at coordinate 7,988 of JAMKCH010072393.1, forward strand.
AACAAAGCTCTCCATTGACGCCTGTATAAAAGATTCTAGTGACAAGTCACCGACGCTGAATTCGCGCATGTGTAGTACATTCGGGTGACTGACCTAAATATACACACAATCGAATGTGAGTACATTGTACGTGTCATGCAAACCATGCTTGACCGCGCCCACAAACACGTTTCCGCGCATATAATTATGACAGCAATCAATACTCCCATTGAAATTCCCAGTTCAAACTTGGTTCCACTGCCGGAAAATAGCCATGCATATTTCCATTGTCAGCTTATTTGAAGTGAATGTCACCTTGCAATGATAACACTGTGGGTTCAGGAATGATCTAAGTAATACCGACACAGATAGTACATCTCACTAGTCACATTATATCGCGCATAATCTACGTCTATTTAGGAGTACTTTTTCAACCCTCAATTTCCGGGATTGACTCATGGCGCAACGTTACAAACATAAAACAAACACCAACACTCAACAACGGAAAGTCTTATTTAAATTATGTTTTGAGCTTCCGATAGCCGAGACCATACCGGATTTTCCCATTATTATTGCGCATATAATTTTGACAAGCTGAGGTCTAAAAAGTCACTCGAACGTCATGAACATACATTGAGGAATTTCCAAAATCTCCCTAAGCTGTATCAGAAATATGATGTCACCATTCAGTATGAGAGTAATGAGCGGCGCTCTTCATTTGTAAATTGTATTGAAAGAAGTGTGTACGCGCTTGGGTTGGTAGCCTTGATCAAGGCTGTCTGATAAGAACCGACAAACTTGCAATTTATTTTTAACACTGTATTGTATTTGACATTTATTCTCAATTATTTTGAACATTATGTTTGCAGGTTTGAAATCGGTGCTCTAGCATTGAAGGGGCTACCCTGTCTAGAGAAAGATTAAATAAACAAATTGGTACAATCCCCGGTGGTCTTTTGTGCACACTGGATCCAGGATCCTACTAGTCTAGGTTAAAACCACAAATACCCCCTGTACTGGGCGCAGTGTTGGGTGCAGTGGTTGGGCTACACTACTCAGGGCAACAGCCTTGATTAAATTAAAATGCTTTGTGGTTTTAATCTTTCTCTTAGTTTATTTGAACTTTTTGAACTTGCTAATTGAAGCATGGAACATAGGCCAGGTGAATTGGAGACCTCAAATTAGGTGCTTGATAGAGTGAATTCCCGAGTGAATTCTCGTCATGATATTGTTATTTTTTGTTAGTTTTAGGGAAGGGAAATATGCTCCACTCCTCGTGATATCATGTGACATTATTTTGTATCAGATGTGTGAACCAACGAATGAAGTTGGTAGAGCGCCTTGGCGCATGGTTTGACAAGACAAGCGACATAAAATGCCTTGTCCAGATGCAATACACGTTGGCCGCAGCGGGGTTCGAACCCAAAACCTTCAGATCATATCCACTGGACTACACATGCCCCATTGCAATAGACCCAAATTTCAAATCCGAAAGAGCTGCTAACGTGGTTTCACCCAACATGTGCTGCACACATATTGACTACCCCTCTCCTTAAATACGCCAGCCCTCATGCCCCCTGTCTGTCTAATCAATGTCCTACATGGATCCATCCACCTCTTTCTATGAACTCTTCATTTGAGTATGACGAATGGTTTCATCTTCCTTTGTAGGTCTCCCGCCCGCCGGCCCCTTCCGGTGCCCTCGAATTATTACACCCCTAGCTTTATACGGGTCCTTGAGAAGAAAAAAAGATTTGTAGAAACAAATCACACTCACCCTACATATATTTCGAAGCCCATTTGGAGACGTCCTGGAAAAGTCCATCCCTCCCATTATTACGCTGACGTAAGCTAGTAATTTCCACGGCGATTACATTATTCAGATTCGACTCGACATTTTGATTTTTCTGTAAACAGGAAAAATTCTCACCGCCTGCTAAATTGGTTTTGGAAATTATAGAGAACTGGTATGAAATATTGACGTTGTAAAAAAAACAAAAACAGATATTTTTAAAAGTTCCCAATTTCAGCGAAAAGTGTACAATCGAGATTGTTAATCAAAATAGTGCTTATCTATTTTGTTTTCAATTGACCATATTCGCCATAGTCCAACAGTGGTCATCATTATCCAGAAGATAATTGCCAAGCTTGTAATAGTCAATGTGAACTGACGTTATGTATGTTTTTCGACATTGTAGCTTTGCTAAAATTTCTTAAACTCGTGTAACATTCCAACTGTGTTTTCTACTACACTGCAGACCACCCTGTGTAAGAAGAGAACGCTCATCTCCAAAATTATTTTGCCATTTTCCAAATTTATGTTAAAATTTAGATATTTTTTTTTTTTTTTAATTTTTTAGTTTTTTAATTTGGTAAATCACCTTACTTATGTCCAATTCCATTTACAAATTCTTCATTGACATAAAAGCACCATCTTCTTTCGAGATCGTTCACGAATATGACCCCCTTGCTTTCCATGATTATAATTAACACATAGCCACCAACTTTTATTTTGTCATTTCACCAAAGATATTGTTTAGCGTCGATACGATTAAATCCAAGTTCTGATTTATACCAACGTTAGTCTGATATTGGAATTGGTCTACTTTTGAAAAATCCAAAATGTTGTTCTGACAGAAGACAGTAAGTGTGCACGTATTGGGGGTAGGTACTGCCTTTTGCATTGTGAGAAAAATTGACTTTCTGTCAACCGTTTTTTGGATAGAGGGAGCGGTGTTTATAGGCTATAAATGAGTATACGAGTCAAAAATATTCATGTAATAGTCACATTTGTTGATGTAAAGTTAATGTAAAACTTGAAAGTTGGCCTACAAATTACCTCAACCTGGATGTCTTTATCCCAATATCAATGTCCCTATCTGTTTTGGGGTATGTTATATTTCTGTGTAAAATATATATCTGTTCTTCAAGATGACCTAGATGTATCATTTTAGAGCAAATTGAAGAAATGTCATATTTTGGTGAAAATGGTGCCAGTGCCGCGTTAAATTGAAAATCGTTTCTGTTTTACCCATAGGAACTGAGTTTGTTCTTAATCATTTCGGTGAGGTTTTTGTATATAAAAGCATTACACCAGCAAAATATATCGATTTAAAAAAAATCTTAGGGCGCACTATTTTCAAATGTACCAGTGTCCCTCTTTAGCTGCGTTTTTAACGGCACACATGTTTTTTTAGAAGTTCACTTAATATTCGGCGACAATTCATTTCCATTATTGTGACCCATTGTGCTTATCCCTCTTATGCAAACTTTTTTTACAATGTGTACCGTAAAACTCCACCGTGCTTTCTCGTGTTATCGACTGTTTTTATAATTAAAGTAATGTTAAAAAGGCATTTGAAGCTTGGCGTACACAAAATTTGGTACCTTAACACCCCAATATCGAGTTTGTATAACATAAAATACTAAACAACAAAATAATAAAAAATAAACAATTATAAAATTTAGTTGGAAGCATATGAAAAATACACAAAAATACACGTTGATAAAATATGAAAAGTAAGATTGTTCAGGAAAATGTGGCGTGGAATTATTAAAATACTAATTAAAATAAAAACAGTAAAAGTAAATGAACAATGAAACTTGAGCATAATACGAACAACGTTAGTAAGTAATTAAAAGTTTAAAAAGAAATTAAGAAATAATGAAAATATCGAATACGAACACAAATAATTAAAAATATGTTTTTTTTTATTTTTTAATTTGGTGAAAATGAGAACCTGAATTGGGTGGGGAAGGGTTGTGGTGGAAGGGGGTGCGGTGATTGGCAAACACTCTTGTATAATGTGGAATCCTGGTGTTGTTGGAAAGATAACCCCGGGGTAGTTGGGAAAGGGAACTCTGGGTAGTTGAGAAGGAAATCTGGTAGAGGTTTCATGGTATGTAAATGAGGTATTGCCATTTATTTTTCGTCAAGCGCTTCTGCCCAACATCATATAGCGCATGACGGCATCAATTGTAATACCAAAAAGGACCAAGGGTAGTTGGGATGGGTAGTTGGGAATTGGCCATATAGACAATTAAAGGGATAGGGTGTGGAGGTAATGTAGAAATGTGCCATGGTGTTATTGGAAGGAGGAACCGAAGTTAGTTGGGAAAGGGCGGATCTGGGTTAGTTGGGAAGGACGCTCTGTGGCAGCTGGGAAAGGATTCCAGACGGTTGTGAAGGGGTCTTGGGTAGTTCGAAATGAAGAAAAGACATTGTGACTTTGGAGCAGCTAGTAAAAGGGGCCCTGGTATAGTTGCAAAGGGGCCCTGCGGTCGGGTGTCAGACAGGAACCCTAAGGTGGTGACAAAGTTTTACTTAATGCTCAGGTCACGTCTGAGAAGGTTCCGCACGGAACCTAACAACCAACCCGCCGCAAACCCCGAAAGCCCGAAGAACCCGCGAAATTCTAGTTTAACACGTTAATGAGTGAAGCCCATGAGTGCAGTGTATCCACACCAGAAGTTTTTTAATCTCGACTTTATATGATTAAAATGATTTATCCCAAAAAAATAAAGATCGTCACATCTTAAATTTGCAGATAAAGGGAACAATCTTATCCATTTTTGATCCCCATTTATAACACGTCGGATCCAATTCGCCTTCAATAATTCAATGTGCATTTCAACGTTAGGAGGCATTCTTACACCCCCATTTTCGTAATGTTTTGTACAAACTTCTTCCTATTTATGTTTTATCCGGCTTTCCGTTCCAGATAATAGAAAATATCGTCATTCAAAGACTTTTTAACAATTCCTTACGTGGGTTCGGGTAACATCTATCTGCGCTATTAACTTAATTTAAAGACACGAGTGATTTCACCACAACTACTTTTAACCCAATACTGTGTAGGGTTCTTTTTGACGGGCAGGTGTGACATTTGTTTTCTCATATCTTCAAGACTTATTTATTTCTTATCTGCATATCTGTCAGGTTTGTACTAAAGAGATCCCTAGAGTAATCAAAGGTACCAGCAAACTTCCCAATTTTAATTTCAGTCTATTGCTTTGCAGTGGTTCTATACTTGTTTGATCCAATCCATAAAGCTGTAGTTTTATCCATATTAACTTTAAGTCCTGATAGCTCATAGAAAGTTTGTAAAGTTTGTACAGGCACTTCTATTTATTTTTCAGATTTCTATCTAAAATTAAGTTGTATCGTCAAGCGTACTGAGAATTTTAAAATTCATGTCCATTTACCGATCCCATTTTTTCTGTAGTACATCTTATCCTTGTAGGCATATCTCTGCACACAACACAAAAATGTATTGGGAAAGTGGATCACCTTGTCTGCAACCACACAAAGTTTGAAAAAATTGGAGATATTACCGCTAACAATTACAGACGACGATGCATTACTTTATATAGTTAACAAAGAACCAATTTACATATATGCTCTTCCGAAATTAAACGCCTTCAACGTATTTAGGATCAATTTGTGGCGAGACGTGTCAAAATCTTTTTCAAAATCGATCAGCAGTAACAGCATACCAGGGATATTATTAATCTCAGTACTAATTTAATAATATGCGTAAATTAGTCTTATATTTTCAACGACATAAATCTCTCTGGGACAAAACCAGTCAGGTCTTCTAAAATTATATTGGGAAGGATTGATTTAATTCTGTTACTATGCAAGCTGATGCTATTTTGTAAGAAATATATTAAACAGGGAAATTTGGTCTCCATTTTTTTACTTAAGTGTCGAGGTTTCTCTCCCCTTTTGGGGATAAGACAATAATTCCCATTTGTTGTGTTTAATTGATAAAGACCCTTTTTTAAAACCGGCAATTTAAAGATCGAAGATAAACAAAAATTTGAGACCAAAACATTTATAAAACTCACGGTAAAAACCTCAGGTGCTGGATTTTTTATTGGCTTTTCGATATTCATTAAAGCCTCGTTAATTGCCTCTATCGTTATTTCCTCCCCCCTCTAATCTTCGATTGATTTTGGTGAGTTTTATAGAGGTAGATTAATTGTAATTTCTAAATTGTTTATATTGTGTTTTCTTTTTTTGTCTTTGTACAGATTATTATAAAAGCACAAACCTCTGTCATAATTTCTCCCTGATATGTGGTATTACGGATCTCATGTTTCATTATTCTATTGATCTGCTTATTACATAATTTCTTTTTTCCAGTTTAGAAAGGTATTTTGTTGGTTTCTCTCCCTCGTTCAATCATTTAGCTCTTGATCTAATGAAAAACATGTTTTCTTTCGAAGTTCTTCAGTTTACTCTGCATTGGATAATTCAATTGCTCAAAATTTCTTCCTGCAATTGGATCATCATTTAGTAACGCCTCTTCATATAATTTTTCATAATCTAAAAATAACGTTGATGTTATTTTTCTTGAGTTTGGTCTATTCTTTCTTTCGTTTTGCAGATTAACTAATGTAACTCCTCTAATTTCTAGTAAGGAGCCCTCAAAGAAAAGTGATCTCAATTTGGAACTTTAAAATCAATTGAATCAATTTCTTCAATTTGTCAATATTGGAGTGAGTACAGCATATAACTTTTTTAACATTTACAATAGCTTCTTTAAAACAACTTTAACATATTCTTCATCTTCAGCAGATCATGTGTTTAATTTCCAATTGTCCTTTACCATTTTGTATATTGCTCTTACATAAAACAATAACTGTAATTGAATGATCTGTTCTATACCAGAAAATATCTTATACATCTATTAAAAATCTATTACTTTAAAGATTTCAGAGAAACTAATCTACCTAGCTTGTTTAACTGGATTACTTTTACACCAGGTAAATCTTTTAGTGTTTGGATTTAAACCTCTCAGGGTCCGCAAAGAATTCATTTTCTTCTTTCATACTCCAACTCTTTCTTTAGCTTTGGTATATTCGTGTTAATATTAAAGGTATCCAAGTTTTGATCTTGCACCAAGTTGAAATCGCCGCATATAATACCGACAACTAGTGTAATGTCTCTAGAGACAACATGCCTATATCCAAGTACAATCCAGTTGTCCCATCATATCCCTCACTAATATTTTTCAATTTGAAATCAACATGATATTTATCAAAACAGCTACCCCTCTTGAATTAGTTGTATAACCAGCTGTGAAGTTTCATAGCCCCACTCGCCCTTATCATTATTCTCCCATTTGTGATCCCAATGTACGTCTTGAGGCATAAATGGCAAAGCTTTTCGTTTTAATAATCAAAACAGCCCCTTCGTTTCGCTTTATCACAAGCCCTCTGCAGTTTATAAGCATATCTTGATTGCATTATCGATATTCATTTTTTATTGGGTGAAATGCCATAAGCCACGGTTTATTTTGAATTCAAAGAGCCCATGTATGTTGCAATTTAAATTAGAACAAGTCTGTCATATAAAATTTTAGACAATAAAAAAACATACCAAGAACAAGAAATCATATACACGCACAAAAAAAGTGCAACACAACAAATGATACTATATTCTTGTCCACGACCACCAAAGAAAATCACATTGACTGAATGAGAGTATAATCAAAACAAAACAAAATTTTACGTGCCACCAAATAATGAGTGAAATAGGCGATTGAAAAAAAAACTTGTAAAGGGCCAAGCTAAGTATAACTTCGCATGAAGGGGAGTTTTCGGTGTTGAATGTAATCAAAAACAACAGTTATTGTCCAAAATAATCTGTATAATCCTGCTTGAACAAACAGGTTACTATTATATAAATAGATCATTGGTTTTAACTTCCAATATGCTGAACCTTAATTTGAATCTGAGTACGTCTACTTGTCGGTAGTAAGTACAAGAATCGTGTGTATAGCATATAGTAAAAATAGTTAACCTCATTGCATTGCACGCTGGGCAAATCTGTTTTAATTACACCACTTGTTACAACAACAAAAAAAAACAAACAAACCAATTTAGTGCACGCCAAGTTGGCTTTCCAAAATATTGCCAATATGGTCATTTGGGAAACCTTCTAAAAACAGAAATTAGACTTGTTTGGACTCAATAAATGCATGAAACGCTGTTTTTTGAATAGCCCAAAAAAATAACAATTTTGAAATATTTTACATATATGAACATGAAAAAAAAACAAAATGACCATACTGATCTTTGGGCGGCTGGAGGCCGCCTTCAATTCCAAGATTATAAATCATCGAGGGCCTCCAACAGCCCAAATGAAGGCAAGCCACACCAAAAGAAAACATCAAAGAACCTCCCTAATTCTGCTGTAATACTGCTTTTGAGAAATCGCGATGTTTAATATTTCTCCTACTAAGCAAATCTCTTCATTACTCAAAATGTAAACATCGCATAAGCTCATATGGAACTGTAAGCCAAACATTATATAAACAAAGAACAATTTTTATTATGACATCAGAATTAAGAAAATCTGTAAATATTTCTGCTTCTATGTTTGAGTCACCGTCCCTCAGATGTCCACCCCAACCCTCGATATGTAACCTGTGCACTCTAGAGAATATTAAATCATAAAATAATTATTACTCTACAGATTCATAACTTGGCAAGAAAAAAAAAACCAAGATATTCGCTATTGATCATAAATTATGAATTAACATACAACAAAAATCGCACAATGATTTTAAAACAATTTCGGATTATACAGATTTATTACACCAACACGATGAATCCAATTCATCCTAATTTAGGGGTTGAGCAAAGGTAGGTGACACCATAATGTGATTTGCCCTGTTTAATCCACAAAAATATCTTCGAATCTCGAATCTGCCTGAAACGGTTCATCTGATTGACAAAACATTTATTTAGATCAACAGCACTATTAAACTGTAACACACACCATTTTCTGTGTCCAAGTCCGTGCAAACGTGAGATACAAGCCATCTATATATTTTGTACATGTAGTGATTTCATATCAATTTGACACTCAATAGATTCCCTACCTCTCTTTTGGCTGCAGAAATTTCTCAAAAAGAAACCAAAAGTTATTAATTTATGCTTGATTTCAACAGAAACTTGAATTTCCATATTTGCTCCTATAGGAAACAGAATGACACAATTTCTTTCTTTACCAAGAAACACTATCAGCTTAATCCCTCGGATGACATCTTTGGTAGAAAGCTTTAGACCATTGCCAAACCAGAATTATTCAGATTTGTTATAGGAACACAAGCCCGTCCATTTGAAATCTCTCTTGCAACTTTAATTGTTAAGATTGCTCAAATGTTCTTCATTATCCATATGTAATATACACACATAAAAAAATCGCACAATCTTTTCATAATACAGTTCGAATGTGGGGGCGGGAGGGGGGGGGTATAGTTTTTACACCAATTATGAATCCAATTCATCCCTAATTTAGGGTGGAGCAAATGTAGGTACACCTTATTTTGAGTTTGCTATTATTTTTAATACACGAAACATATCTTGGAAATCTCTGAACTCTTCTTCCTTGAAAGGGTTCAATCTTATTGAGAAAAAAACATTAAAGTTAATCCCACAACTATAATTAAAGCTATATACCACAAAATTTCTGTGTCAAATCGTGCAAACGAGATATACCAAGCCATCCTATATATGTTGTGACATTTAGTGATTCATATAAATTGACACGCAATAGATTCCCTAACTTTCACTTGGCTGCATGCAGAAATTACTTAAAATAAAACAACAGGTAATTAGTGTATGCTTGTATTTCAAAATGAAAACAGAGTGAATTTCATATTTGCGCCTACAGGCATCAAAATTCACAATTTCTTTACCAAAGACAACAATCTTAGCTATCCTCGGATTAAGGACATCTTTGGTAGAAAGCTTTAGACCAATGCCAAAACCAGATTTTAAAGTTCGACATAATGGCATAAAAAATATTAAGACATAATGAAAAGGACCCTTAATGAAATCACTTTCCACAAGTTTGGAAAAAAACAATTTTGGATGTTTACATTCTGTAAACGGGTAAAACAGGAAAGTTCCAGAGGGGGAGGTAGCAGTTCGAGGCAATTTCTGGAAAAAGGATGCTGACAGTACTGGCAGCATTTACCAACTTTAAAACAGCTTTGTCATCAGCTCACCGCCCATTGCTATTGTAGATGTGTCCAATTCCCGGCTAATAGAACCTTTCACTTTGCCAGATCAATATCTACTCCAAGCCTAAAGTACAATGCCTGAATCCCTGGTCTGAAAGCTTCTGAATGCTTTTTGAATTGTGTCCAAAAGCATGCTAGATACACTGTAAATTTCTGTCAGGAAGTCAATCCTTGTTTTCTGTTCCATAATTCCAACGAACTGCATCTTCCCCTCTTGAACTCTTCCGGATTTTTAATGTTTTACAGAATGTAAACGTTCCAATTGTGTCAAACTTTGAGGAAGTGATTTCAGTAATCCTTTTTTTTGTTCATTATGTCTGAATATTATTTTATGCCATTATGTCGCTTTAAAGACTTTTTTTTTAGGAGTCACCGCGTCCCTTTGAAATTTCTTGGTGCACCTTTAATATTTCAAATGATTCATTATTACCCATTATTGTAATATTCTGTTTTTTCTTTACAGTATAACATTACCAGCATTTGATTCAGTCCCTCCACTAAAGCCTCCACCTTCATAGCGTTCTCTAACGTCTAGTATAACTTTGGTACCTCTGACTCTAATTCTTGTTTGCTTTCCTTCCAGATCTACGGAGCTCTCCTGATTTGACTGCAAGCCTACCTCGTTCTCTCTTCCATCTGGGAGGGAGATCGGTGTACACACTAACCGGCCTTTCCCCCTCTCACGATTATAGGGTCTGTTTTTGCTCGTTTCCAGGATGCAGTTGCGGTCCTCCATGTAGACAAATCTCACTATAACTGGTCTGGATTTTTTGAGGGCATCTCTATCACCACGTCTTGGCAGACGGTGCGCGTTGACTACTCCCTCGCGGTCTCCTCCCTCGGTCATGCCAATGGAAATAATGCTTTCTTAATTCCCACCATTATGTCCTCCCCTCTTTTGGTTTGCTTTAATCCTCATGGAAAATCAGGTTCATTTGCGGTGTGTATTTCCATACAGATTAATCTTTTCATCGAGAGTGTCTTTAACGTGATTTAAATCTCCTCTGATCTCCGGTAAGCTTTTCTTCCATTATCAGTTTCAGATTGTCATGCATTGTTTTCTACTGAGTGTTCTATCCCTCAATATCTTTCTCTTCATTCTGCTTCTGACCTGATCCTAATGAGAGTCAATTCTCCTTCCATTCTATCTTTCTATCGTAACTAGAATCTAAGTGTAAGGCCTCGTTCAACACGAGTATCAATCCTAAGTCAGCAATTGCTTACCGTTTCCATCTTCTCGCCACTCTGACACTGTTTATATTGCCGCCGCCGTTGCCGTATCCATGGTGTCATGTGATGTGATCGCGGAGTGGGCGGTCCTTACACTTGGGTGTACCATCGGAGATTTTTTTGGTCTTTATTTTTCCTTTTTTTTTATTTTTTTTTCCGATCCTGGTTCCTGATTTCTCTTTTTCTGATGAGTCCTCTGAGGAAATACCATTTATATCATTCTTTTTGATGCGCTCAATTTTTGAAAAAAAAAAACCAGCAACTAAATATCAATGGCTGGTCGTGAACAATCTGAATTAAACTAGACGCAAAGACGAGAACGATGGCGGGGCAGGATGGGGACTCCGTTGTCCATCACTTCAGCTTTTCGAGATTTCCTAGATCAAACTGATATTGGTTCAAGATTGGAATGTCCAAACAACAATTACAATGACACTTGCAACAAATATATATAAAACTTTTGTTTATATAGGCCTAAGTCCACTTTGAATGTGATAAAGTTCACAATGAAAGCAGCGTTGCAGTCCCAACGTTCTCAATGCGAAACTCCAAAATACAGCATGCAATACATCCACGCTAATGCCATGGAAATCCTCAGAATTAAGGAGGCAGTCTTGAAGAATGACGTTGTCCATCAGTTGTTTGGCAACAAAGGTGGAAAATCCCCAATCTAATATATATTAGATTAGCCGTTCAAAACTGGTAAACAACACTTGGCACCATCTCAATATAACACTAGGAGAATTCCAAGGACTATGTCTCCTGCCACACCGAGCTTTGTGCCATTTTTAATTTCTGGGAGCTCAGCTCAACTCCAGTACAGTATTTATAAAAAAAAATATGCACTTAGAAAGACAAAATTTGACCGACATTTTTTACTCAACTGTGACAACGTTGATGTTGTCATATTTGTGACTCATTACATCAAAACCTACCAGTTGTCGAGAATTTGCATTTCAATATATTATTTAAATTATGCATGAAAAAACAACGAAAATAAAAATTTAACCCCATTTTCCTCATAAAATTGTAATGCTACACCTAATTTACACATAAGAGCTGATACACACATTTTAAAGCTGATAATATGGGCTTTTTTGATGCAAACAAAATCTCATCTTGAACCTTGAGCGACAACTGGCAGCTTTTAATGTGATGGGTCACATTTGGCATATGTTCTACTTTGTCCGCTGAAAAAATTAAGGCATTTGATGAAGAAATGATGCAGATATAATTTAGATTTTGTAGGCTGATACATTTTACCCCATTCCAGTAGGATTTGCACAAAATCTGTCTCAAATATGTTTAAACCATTCTGTTGAACCTTGAAAGTTTTATATAAGCTTATATAATCCATATCACTTTGTGCAATATTTTGTACAAACAACTGTTGAAAAAAAATTTATATTATTGTTTTGAGATGAAGGAATGTTTTGTTATTACTTTTAACATTCCAGTGCCACAATAAACCACGTTTAGGAAGAATATCATTGGCCCGTATTAGTGCGGTATCTTTCAAAATGTAAACTCCATTGAATGGGAGAAAAATGTGAAGGTGTACAAAACTGTTCATATCTGCTTCATCTTTCATCTTTTCAGAATATAAACGTTGTGTAAAGAATTTTTACGATTATGTCAAAAAAGTTACGGTTATGAACATGTCGAGTTCAAGGTCAGCAGAGTTTCATGGACAATTTTATACACCCTATATAGCATATACTTAGTGGTGTATCTTATTTTGTTAGCCGGTGTGAATATAATCATAGTCCAGCAGGTATCATAGTCCGGGCTCCATAGACGACAACGGAATAAAGCGAGAAAATAATTTGCCCTATTGTTCACCATTGTTCCCGGACTGTGAGACCGGGGGATCATATCTCCTGCCACACCTGTACATGGTTTTGTTAACAAATATTATAGGTAACATTAAATTTACTACACGAAAAAGTCTACTACTTCTACGGAACTGGTACCTATTTTTGCGTTTCCAGGACGTTGCTTTGAATACAAGGAGGAAAATAAGCGTCAATACGATCCGATACCCGCCAAAACACACTGATGAACGAAAACTTCGGAGGATATTGAGAAGTAACTCCAATGTCCTCGTAATGTCAGAATCGTACGGCGGTTCACCTCCTAAAAAAAAATTAAAAGAGCCCATTTGTCATTATAAGGATTAAAAAAGGTATAGTTCAACGAGGTTCTATATAGATAGGAGACAAAAGTTACGTAAGTCTTTAGGAATCACCGTCTCGCATGTTTTGCGACCACAAAGACAACCCAGAGTGACCACAATAGAAAGCAATGGTGCCTCCGCTTACTTCCACATACTGTGGGTGCCGCTTTGCATAGATACATAATCGTTAGTGATACAAATTAATGTATGTGTTAGAGGGGTGGAAAGGGTAAAAATAGTGTACATGGATCATTGTGCTCAGATACGCTTTTTTCTCAGAATGCAATGCGCGCTTTAGGTTGGAAAAGATGTATTATTGAGGCGGTTTATTTTTAAATCAAGACGGACTGACGTGTCATTTCATTCGTTGTGTGGCAATGGGTCAGGACCAAAATTTAACACACAATAGCAACAAAAAATAAAGTCCACAAGATAGTGTGGGAGGATTTGTTTGTTTATTTAGCGAAGTGGAACTATGTGTGTATACAACACCCAATGATAATTATTCCGGTCAATATTCAAAATGTCAAGCGCCCAGCACGGGACGAATGGTTTGAATGCGTTCACCCCTTGGTATAGTTTTGTAGAGGGTTTCCTACCTTTGTTACACGGCCCTGTACACCCCTGCTAAGATTCGAGGTCATTCTGGGGCAAAGAAATTCCAATGCTCAGCTTTTGTTGAAAACGCGTATCAACTTATTGCCCCGGCATATGAAACAGAAAAATCATTTCAATTATTTGGGTGACAGTTCTGTTAAATTGAGGTCAAGTTTTGGTGACCCCTAGCAGACAATGTAGACCAGTTACATTTTTGCACACTAATTACGAAACCAAATGCGAAACATTGTAAAACAAGGCAAGACGAACAATTTGACACCAGTTTAAACAAATTCGGAGCAATGGGTAACGTTTACCCTAGGATGACCTTAAACCTTAATAGGGCTGTACTTGTTTAACTAAAGGTCAGAACCTGGACAAACTATACCTTTTTTAATCCTTACAATGAGACAAATACATTGGTGTACATTTTAAAACAATTTGACTTAATTTCAAATTTACCACTGTACTTATTTTACCCCTTATTTTACAAAGTTCCCCACATTTCCTGGAGGTTGGACCCAAAAATTCTGATTCAGCACCTTTCAAATTATAGGAAAACATCTTCAAACCTTCTTTCCCAAACTTCTAGAATGGGATTCTCGCTTATAAACCTACTATAAAGCAAATACGATTAGGCAGAATGTTGTGGGGGTTAATTCAGTTTACGTTGACTTGAATGATTCCATTAAGCATATAATTTATTTTTCTCTGCTCGCGGACTACATGTTTCAATAGATTTAGGATGGAATTTTAATTTCCATCCAAAGGACATCTCTCATTCATGGCAGTATCTTCGGAAAAAAGTACTAGAGGTGAACACGATGGGTTGAATCTCAAAAAAAAATTCACAACAATTAACAATCCTTTCATTATTTGTTTCACCTCTTTAGTCGTTTTTATTCTTACTTTGTAAAGTTTCTTTATGATCTTCCATATTACAACATATTTAGTTATATTGCTCTGTCACCCATCTTGTTCAATGTCAATTTCAGCCTGCTTCGGTTTGCTAATAGTTGCATTGATTTTTTTCTATTGTATTTATTATGGTCCCCCACGCCTACAGCCTTTGTCAGTGTCAACGTTTACATGCTCCGGCTGATCCGGAGAAAAATTAAATATTGAACCGTTTGCGTCTGTCGCTCTAGGGAAAGATGAAATTAAACTGTTTAGGTTATTGATTGTGCATACGTTGAGGGACGGCATCAAAACTCAGCCGCTGGTTGATCGACGCTTCATAGCGTTTTCTTTGTTTTAGAGCAATAAAAACAGATGGATATGGCGAGCAACCAGTCCACCTAAATTGTTGGATTTATGTCTTCTTCTCCTTCTTAGCGTATCCACAAGTCATGGCTAATGACTTTTTGGTGGGTCGGGAATTTATTCACACTGAGTAAGCTGATCCTGGCCGCGTGTAATATTGTAGAGATGTGCGACTCATCTGTAAACAAGGGACCGCGGCTCAACGGTCCTCCCACTCCAAAGTCGGGAATGCTTTCATGATTCTTTTTGCCCCTTCCAAGGACCATGATTCCTTTGCCATTCCCAATGAACCATGGAGGGGGCGAGGTGGCCGAGCTGGTCTAAGGGCCTAAACGTCGGCAAGATATTAAAATATCGATCGAGCGCCCGGGGTTCGAGCCCGCGCAAGAGTCGGGTTTACTTGGTCATACTCAAATAGTTCCTAGTAGGTCGGAAATTGCAAGATTGTCAACAGCCTGTGATTAGGAATTTCCTCCTCGCTTCGCTCACCACCCATCGTAAAATGTGCTGGTGTATGCAATGGGTGCCCGGCGCCTCATGGTTCGAAGAGTCATGTAAGCTGTTGGTCCCTTGTGTCATGGGATCATTCCTGAACACGTAAAATGCAGACCTTGTCGAAAAGGTAGGGGACCATCCCGGTCTGTACCTGCCTCATCACTCTATGTACAGGGGTCCCCTTTCCCCCCGCACTAGGCCGCGTGGTAGGTTAGGCCGAATCTAGCATGGAAAAAATGTTGAGGCCTTAGTCCCAGCGTGGACTGACAAAAATGCGATGATGAGATGATGATGAAGTGAACCATGGAGGGCGAGGTGGCCGAGCGGTTCTAAGGTGCTGAACCGTCAGCAAGGTATAAGATCGATCGAGCGGCCCCGGGTTCGAGCCCCGCACGGAGGTTTCGGGTTTCTTGGTAATACTCAATAGTTCCGGTAGGTCGGAAATTGAATAATTGCACAGCAGTGTGAGTATGGAATTTCTCCTCGCTCCACCCATTGCGTAAAATTTGCAGGTGTATGAAATTGGGTGCCGGCCGCCCTCCTACATGGTTCGAAAGATTATTGTAAAGCTGTTGGTCCCGGTGTCAGGGGAGTCATTCAGGAAACAGTAAAAAGTTGCAGACCTTATCGAAAAAGAGGTAAGGGGACCATCCCGGGTCTGTTACCTGAGCACTCATCACTCGAGGTACCAGAGTCCTTCCAACCCGCACAGTAGGGCCCAGCGTGGAAGGGTACCCGAGCGAAGACCGAATCTTAGCATTGGAAAAAATGTTGAGGCCTTAGTCAAGCCAAGTGGCTGACCAAAAAGGAGGCTGAGTTGATGATGAATGATGAAGTGACCAGGAGGGGGGAGAGCGGTGATGCTGTTTAATCAAAGCTCGTATACTGAGAGTAATCCGAGAAAGATTGAGCACCCGAATAAATTCCAGCAAGTGACCCCATCAGGATTCGAACCCGGGATTTTTTGGTAAATTTACGCCACAGGTAAGCACCCTAACCGCTAGGCCACGGTCTCCTTGGGTGTAGGTGAATGAGATGAAACGCTCTTTTGGGGCCAGTGGCTGGCAAAATCAATATCTTTATATGTAGAATTTGGTAGCTTTGCACAAATTCGATGCCTTTCTAGCTCTTTAGATATCTAATGTATTGATCAGGTCACTTCTGACGTATTATTGGTAAGTAGTACAATTGCTATTATCAACTCGAGCCACCAAATTCCAAGCATGCGGACCGATTTCTATTTCGTATCTCATTTTGAATTTTCGACTGGAATACAGTTAGTCTTTCAGTAAGGACCAAAATACGAATTCAAACACCTTCCACTTAGTGCTTAGAATCAACAAACCACTGATCTTGTCGCGGTCACCTGAATAGTCCTCGTAACTAGTAAAGCAGTTAACACTTGAAATATCATATTATTGGTTTATATCTTTTACATTAACGTGAAAAACTTTGACGTCACAAAAAATATTCAACATTGAATATTTCACATGATAACCCCTCGCGAAGTATAAACCGGCATTGATTCAACATGTACCATTGAATGGTATGCGTGATTACCTTAAGATACCCGGCGCTAATAGATGTAAACATCGATGCGACAAGGTGTTACACATTACACTTTTAACATTTTACACAAGTTTGCACATTTTTAAACCACTCAAAAGGTGTTCTCACGGTTGAAACAAAAAGGAATTTCCTACAATAAGATTGACTAAAACAAAATCAATGAATGCCCATGTTTGGCCTTGATGATATTTTGGCTGCCTTGGCGACATCTCCCGTTTTGATCGAAGAAATTCAGCAAAAGTCAAAAATAGCTAGAGCTAAAAACCGTAACGACTCTTTAGAACAGCATATGAAATATGTTTCTATTAAGTGGAGAAATTATATTATGAAGTATAAGGCCAAATGAAATAAAGGTTTGTCTCAGAAGAATGTTATAAATGCTTTTTTAGTTTGGAAATATGCTATTTTTCCAGAAAATTAAAAATAAATCGTAGCCTGAAGAGTAAAAAAAAATGTGCTAAAATCATTTTAAAAGCAATGCGCGCGCTCTTATGAGACAAACCCGCAGGCCCGTACGCAAGGGGGTGCGGCCGCACCCCCCCCCCCCCCAAATTCCAGAAAAGGGGAAAAAGTCCACTTTTTGCCGATTTTGTTAATAAAAATTCCAGAATTTAGAGAAAATATGACGAAAAAATCCACATTTTGGTTATAATGTTTCCAAAACGGTCCGAAAAAGGACGTGTTTAGGGGGGTTAGGTCATTTTTCAAAAAAAGGCCACTTTTCGAAGACCCGCACCCCCTAAAAAAATCCTGCGTACGGCCCTGCAAACCCGTAAATATAATTAGTGCATTGAGGGTCTGAGTCCAGTCTGGTGCTCTCCTTGTTAAAATCATCTTTTTCTCTTTGTATTTGAAAAGGATTTTGGTATGAAACAATATTTAGAATTACTAAAATATATATTTCTTCCAGTTGTTTCAAATATCGAAAATAATTGAAGTGACGGTTTCTAGGCAAAACCTGTATAAAATCCACTTTCACTGCTGATTCGATAAGATGACAGTCTTAATCCAACCTCCACATGAGATAATCATAATTGATTTCCGATCAATCACGGTATGGAAATTCAAGGCAACACATTGCTAATCTTCATTTAAGTGTATCGTGTTCTGTACTTGATATAAAGAGCCTGGTACTTGCATACACCCTTGTTTCGTGAGAAACAACTTCTGGTTTTGATGGTAGAAGCGATTATGCATATTGCAAAGCTTACGGTGTAAGGATTGAGGATTAACATTAAAACATCAATGGATTTGAAGGCGGAAAATTCAGGATGACAATGAGAAAAACACCGCCTTTAATCTGATATAACCATCAATACCACTTCCGAGTAAGTCAGGGGTCCCCGAGACGATCGCGAAAAGCACTTTCAAAAAATTTGTATTCAAAGTATGCCAGGTGAAATATAGATTAAGATTGTAATGCCATCCTACAGAATTGACACTAATATGTATTTTATACTGGAAGTTGCCTCGGAATCACTCTAAAAAAGTCTAAATACTAAACAGACGCTTCAAAATTGCAATCAAATATTAGAAAATGACTGCAGGAGATGTGTTTTTTATCAGATGAGATGAACAGAGAACACTTCGTCTTAAAATGCCTTAAGCAGCATTTTACAATATCACAGAATACGTCGAAACAAATATTAATTGCGTTTTACTTTTCATGGCCGTGAGTGTATACTTGGTTTAACACGATACATAATGCATCATGCCACATATCACATATCATGGTACAGAATCTTTTGGCGTAATCCCACAGAAAAGACTTTTTTATGCTTAAAATGTCAGTTGCAATCTACCTTAAATTTATTTGTTTGAGGTTCCCTACATTAATTGGTGTATTTGGTTGAAAACTAGCGGATTCGTAAAGGTGCAGTAAGCGACTCGTCACTAACATCCTCTTATTGCTTTCGACAGATTATATTACCCAATTTTCAGCTGTAGTACGTTCTTGGTGTTCTGAGCAAATTATTCATATCACAGTGACCAATAGGTCCCTGTGATTTCTGTCCGTTTACGGAATTAACATAATTGCTAATTTGCTCATTACTAATTCAGGAAGACGAGGCAGTAGAAGCGGCGTACCAACCGGGTGTAGGGGGCATTTGCTCCCCAGGCTCGAAATATTGGAACGACATGGAAAACATTTTTCTTAGGAATTACGGTCATAAATTTCTACCTAAAATAATCAAACAATTTGCCTTTCCCTTTTTCTCGTTGCATAACATACCTTGTATAGTCCAAAACCTAACAACCTAAAAACAAATATGAGGCAAAAACATGTTCTAACCACATCAATGGTGAATAAGCACTTACCATTTCGACTCCAAATGTCGTCCATTGTCCTTAACCAATTAATTGGGTCTCCAGGTTTTAATGTAGCAATAACATCTTCAAGACCGTCTGCGTAATAGAAATCGAGTTAATATGAGAGATTTTTAGGATTTTGGCTTTACAAATTATTTTAGAAATGTTTCTTTATATCTTTTAAAAACGAACATAGACTAAGTCCTTGACCGTCTCGGCATATCATGCCGAATTCTATAAATGGACGGCCAGTAGAAAGAAGCTAAAAGAAATTTTCTATACTCCTATAAATGACAAAATCTAAATGTGGAGCTTAAGTGTTTTCAATTTAAATGTCATGCTTTATTTTGGAACTCTTCCTTTATCGCTGTCAAAAACGATTTAAGCGAAGTCATTAACCATCTTATGATCAGGAGAACAATTTATTCGTAATTATTATACTTTTTGACTAGGGGGGGGGGGGGGGGGGGGGGGGGTGATCGTAGACTTGTGAATCCCTTTAATTTTAGAGAAAATACAAGTTTGGACTTAGATCTTCTAGAGTAAGGAGAGCTATCCTTTGTAAATTTCTTTAAAAGGTTAGGTTTCGGTTAGGATTAGGGTTAAAATTATAGTATAAGGATGCCAATCAAAAGTAAAGGGTCGTAGAGAATGCTTAGAAGGATTAACATATTGGTTTTGGCTCAGGTCTATATGGAACCTATCTTGTTTTAACCATTTATCTCCTTTAAGACAACGAATATATTTGTCGGCAAAATGCGCCAAACTCTTCAACGTTGTTTCGCCTTTTCAACTGTATCATGTAAGTTATGATATCGAATTACAGTTGCATTTTTAAGATACGGTTTATGACATTTTCTGGAAACACCAAATTTAAATTTACCTCGGTTCTGTTCAACCAGAATAGTCCGATTCTGTCGCCTTCTGTGGAAAAACTGACTGGTCCCTTTAAAAGTAAGTTTTAATACACTTTAAAAAACACATGTATTAGATTATATAATATGATATCATGTCTTTCACATTTTACTTTGGAATGATACTTCCATAAGCAAACCAAAATGACCAATAATTATATAACTCATAATAGATTCTAGTCATTTAATTGGTTTATTTGTGCCACGTGACTATTCAATAGAGTTACCATCATCTCAATGGTCTACAAAATTAACTATTAACGCGTTGATAGTTTTACTATCACATGCCTCTATTTCCACTCGCACGATTTGTTTTAAACACGCCATGCGTGTACAGTATGAGCGACAATACGAAGTTGATGAAGAGGTTGTTAGCACGTAATTTCGTACTTTCATCTCCCGTTCGCTACGACTGTACAACGCCATAGTAATGTAGGAACTGTGCCCAATCCGAACCTGTGGACTATTATTATTAAATGACCAGAATCTATTGTATGAGTTATATAAAACAAATATTATTGCCTTGTATTCGTGTGATGGTAAAAATATGATCACTCGGTGAAAGATGGATTGTCAATGGAACAATCCATCCTTTCACACTTGTGACAATTTTTTACCAATCACACTCATAGTCGTTATTTTGTTATACTACTAACGTTTACGATACAATGACGTGTTTGTGGGTGTAATGGGTATGAGTGGATGGTGGGTGGGTGCGTGTTGGTAAATAATGTGTATGGGTAGGTTTTAAAGACTGTGGTCGTGTTTGTGAATGGAGGTGTGCGTATTAGAGAGCGAGCGAGAGATCGAGAGTACAGTAGTGAGTTTTCACAACGGGACCCTACTTAAAGAAATTCATGATTCTGAATTTTGGAAATGTGTATGGAAGGAAATCTAAGTAACGTAGATTTACTAGAAATCAATAAGTTGAAAATGTCCCCATTGCTGATATAATTTTGGCCCGTTTAATTTTCCGCTCAATATCTTACTCGAAAACGATTCCGACAATCCACATCGCAGGCAATGGTGACGTCCAAGTGATGACCATCATAATCGCACAGTTTGCCACTTTTCTTCCTATTCGGTGAACTGCGATCGATGTTTTTTTTTTTATACAATAATAATTAAAAAACCAACGAAATAACAAAATATGTCATTCTGGAACTTATTTTCAAATTTTTAATTTTATTACTTTCATTAATCCAGCATATTACAGGTGTCAACAATGACAAAAATAACAATTCCGAGTCAACACGATTGTTTTCTTTCCTGTAATTGAAACTTGGTGAAAATTAAATAGAACAAATTTGCATCCCTTCTCCATCTGTCGCAAAATCCTAAAATATTTCGTCAACACCACTAGAGTCGAATCAACCCATCGGTCACCTCTAGTATCTTCTTAAGGTACAGGCATTGATGAGGGGTCATGTGCATGGGTGGGAAATTAAAAATTCCAGTTAAACCTATTGAACATGTGTCCGAGAGCAGAGAAAAATCAATCCTATTCTTATCATTCTTTATTCTTTATCTTTAAAGCCTTCACACAAATCAACAAGTTGCATTTAGAGCTAATATCTCTCAAAAGATTCTGACTACTCGTATTTGCTTCAGTGGTATTCAATGTAATGTCACTGACTTTTGATCGAACACAAATGTCTTTGCACTCTCTTTCTAAAAAGTCAACAAGAAAACCAGATTATCTTAGTTTTGTTCATGTTAAACCCGGTGATCGGCCCAAATATTTTCCTTTCTTGTCTCCTCTCCCAAGTAGCGACTCGTCCAAAACTTTTCTTCTGGTGACTGTGAGTTGAATCTACTATAGCTCATGCTTATAAACCATTCGGTAGATTCATAAACTCCCAAAAATTAATGATGTTGGCATAGTGTAACTTTTAATTGTCATACACAAAAATCTATTTTCATTGGTCATCACTTTGACGTCACGATGAAGAGCAAAATTGAGCGCTTTTGATCAATGAGCAGGCTCAAAATCGCCCGTTTTTTCTTCGTATGTCTAAAAAGCAAAAATTAAAATGCCTATTTTGTTAATTTTACATCAAATTGTATTATTTTTTCGGGAATTCGTGAAGTATGTACATATATTTTATGAATGTAAGTCAAACTGAGCTTGACAAAAAAAATCTTGAATATTTCCTTTAAGTGAAACTTCTATACAGCAAATTCCGAACAACTATACGGCACTATAATATTTAGTAGTAGTACTTGCATAGTGTATTGAATTAAGACTACAGATACAAAATTGCTGTTTTGGTTTGAGTAACAGAGTAACAGAAGTTAGAATCTAAAAAAAATCAACTTTATGAATTTGTTTGTTTGTTTGTTTGTCCGGCTATGCGTTTCGCCGTCCTTTAACAAACGGATATGAATTTTGGTATGGTGGTAGAGCTCAGACGTACGAGGTTGTGGTCACGTTTTCGAGGGGTCCAATTTGGGGTCAAAGGTCATTCAGGGCTCATCTAGCGGGTATACTCGGCTAGCGGGCCCGTGCGCTCACCGCTAGTTAGCTTTAAAATGGACGTAAAAATACAGCAGTATATGGGTATTCTAGGATTAGTTAAAAAAAGATCACTTCCCTCCCACCATGCCCACTCTTTGGCTGTATTCTAAAAAGTAAACAACAATGTTTGGTTGAATTCCCAGAATAAGATCATGATAGGATTAGGATCCGGTATTGGTTGCTGTTCGTTTATCCGAAGGTTCGTTAATCCGAACACGGGAAGTTCCTATACCTACGTAGGCGTTATTCCGAAGGTTCGTTAATCCGAACATTTGTTTCTTTATTCCGAACGTTTGTTATTCCAAATGGTCGTTTATGTGAAGGTTCGTGATCCGAAAATGCGAATAAACTAAAACGAATTTCCGGATAAACGAACCTTAATTCTTTTTTTCGGGTAAAGGAACCTTCGGATTTATAAACATTGGATAAACCTTGGATAAACGAACCGTCGAAATAACAAACTCTCGGAAAAACGAACCATAGAAATAGCGATCTTTTGGATAAACGAACCTTCGGATAAATGCGTAGATCCGCAAGTATATTTCCTTTTTGTATCCCTTCTTGTCCCCGCTGAACGAGTTCGTTCGAGTGATATGAAACGAGCGCACCACGTGTGTTTGTCTGTGTCTGTGTTAGCAGAGCTAAACTTTAGGCTAACACTTGTAGTACATGGGGAAAGGTAATTAATGTTTGGTGTAGCTTTTTTCAGATACAATTTTTAACACAATGTCTTTCAAAAACCAATTTCATGTAGAATCTGAAAATCGTGGGTGTCATTTTTTTTAAATGTGTTCTTGGGTGTTTTATAAAGGGACAAAAAATTGTACAGGGTAAAAAATAACGGTTTAATTGTTTTAAAAATTTATACCAATCTGTTCGGTTGCTCATACGGTTTCTAAAAAGGTATAGTTTGCCCATATTTCCGACCTTTGTTTTAGTACAATAGGCTCAAGAAAGTTCAAGGTCATTATTTATAGAATGGGCCGATTTTGTTGAAACTGGTTTTAAATCGTCCATTGGGTCATACTAAATAAGAAACTGTATGATAGATAGTTAGAATGTGTGTTGACCTTCAAAGTGAACTTTTAAAGATATGACTAGTGGTCTCCAATAGACCCTGTGGACCACGGCCATGTTTGCCCTCGTAATTATCATCAAAACATTATTGACAAAGCGACCTGTATATTTTTGGCTTCTTTACAGTCAGGACGAACAATTTGGCACCATTTTTAAATAAACCGATGAATCTGAAATGCTACCCCTTGTAACTCTTGTACTATAACCCTCAGGTAGGGCAAATTATACCTTTCTGTAATCCTTGAAAGGTACTGAACATGATGGTATACTTAAAAAACATTACCCCTTTTCTATTTTGACCGTATAAACTTCCCCCTAGAATAAATCCAGAATCTATTTTAAAAAATGACACCCATAATTTTTGGAATCCTTATAAAATTTCGATTTAGAAAAACCTTGGTTGCAAGATTGTATATGAAATTTTCACAAAAATACAGTTCCATTATGTACTATTGAGTGAACATTTAGGGATTTGGTGTTAATAGATGGGAAGGGCGCCCCCAATTTTTACAAGGTGAATTTGATGATGTATTCATTGCCGATCACAGGATTAGCAAAAAAAAAAAAGGATGAGCCAAATAATTTTTTTTTAAATAAACCTCCGGACAACTTAAATATACAAAAAATACTCAAAAATAAAACGGAATGTTGTAATAATTGGATTTTTCACATTAGGGTTTGGTTTGGGTCTGGTATAGATTCGAGGGTGAAGCAGGAGAGGATATAGATTTAACATGGAAACCGTCATAATTATGTTAAGAGGTCAAAGGTTGTTTTTAAGTCAGGGGGTCATCTGAATCCAAATGTAAGGTAGGTTGATAACACAAAGGTGAAGTGTGGAAATTTCAAATTAGTCTCATTTCAATTGAAAACTTTAGAGGTTAACGAATTCAAAGGTACATTTCAAGGTCAAAGGTTTTAAGTTGGTCAAGTGGCGTTTCTTCATTCAATATCGTGGGCGGGAGGGTAAATCATGCCGGTGTAATTGATTTGCTGTTCTCCTCAAATTTAGTTCATGTTTTTTTTTTCTGGAAATTGCGAATCGATGTAAAGTTACTAAGTTAGTATTTATTTGTTAATTTACCGACACTCCGTAGAAGTGAACCTTGCCATAGTTTCTTTCCATTTCCCGTGGTCATTGCGCTGATCTACGTAGACGTAAATTCCAGTCGTTTTGTGTTATTGGCTGTGTTGTTGCATTAAGACCTTCACGCAATGCCCACATCCATCGTAACATTGGCTGCGGTGGTCCTGGCAGGGGTGGAGACTAATAGCATGCCCAATGGATGGCTTCACTTCTCTTGCGAAATTCACGCGGTGTCTGCACAAACAAAAGGAAATGGGATTTATTTAAAATCAACATTATTTCCCGGTCTTGATTAAGCAATTTATCTTAAAATAATCATTTATGCTCAAATATTTTGGACTTGCCTTCCAGAGACGGCGGGTTTGTCGTCCCTCCCATTCATGCTCCAAAGGGACCGTAAAATATCAATCTGTTTGCCTGCATAAAGTTCATGCATTACAATCCAAGGATACCTGCGGGTCGTTCCCACCATTTTGTCGTATAGTACCCTATCACAAACCATTGGTATTTAGGTCCATACATACCAAGGTTATAAAGCCTTTAAACATTAAAATACAACATACTGTAATAATCTTTAATCGATGGTAGCAAAGACTGATTAGCTTGCAAAATAAATTAAAAAATAAAAACTCACAGGACTCAGATTACTCGGAGTATTGAGTTGAAAATAAATATTGCCGTCGCCAATTCTTGATAAAAAAAACATCTATGATAAGCGAATGGTCATATCGAGTACTGGATTTTAATATGCTCCAACCAAGTTTTAGTCTGATAAGTCACGCTTTGCTCAAATGTAAAGAATCTGTATAGTACATGGTGGAACTGTATTTTTGTGAAAATTTATATACAATATTGCAACCAAGGTTTTTCTAAATCAAAAATTGTAGTGAGGATTCCAAAATCATGGGTGTCATTTTTAAAATGTGTTCGTTGGTGAATTCTAGGGGGGCCCAAATTTACACGGGTTTATCAAGGGGGAAAAATATTAAAAGGTGGCAAAATATAAAAGGGGGCCAAAATGTGTTTAAAGTATACCATCATGTTCAGTACTTTCAAGGATGACAGAAGGTTATTAGGTTTGCCCTACCTGAGTGTTATAGGACAAGAGTTACAAGACAAACAGGTTCAAGGTCACACTGGGGGTAAAATTTCAGATTCATCGGTTTGTTATAAAAATGGTGCCAAATTTCGTCTTACTGTAAGAAGCCGAAATTATAAATGTCGCGTTGTCAATGACGTTTTGATTAATAATAAGAGGCAAATATGGCCGTGGTCCACAGGGTCTATGGGAGCCACCCTAGTCATATCTTTAAAAGTCTAACTTTGAAAGGTGAAACACAGAATCTATATTACATTTTCTTAGTTAGGTATAAACCCAATGACGATTTAAAACCAGTTTCAACAAAATGACCATTCTATAAATAATGACCATTGACTTCTGAGCCTATTGTACTAAAACAATAGGGGGGTCGTAAATATGGCAAACTTACCTTTGTAGTAAACCTCGATGAGAAGCAGAAAGGATGGTATAAATTTTAAAACAATTTAATACACTTTTATTGTTTACCCCGTACAAATTTGCCCCCTGGTAAACACCCAAGAAACGACATTTTAAAAATGTCACCCATGATTTTCAGATTCTCCATGACATTCTGTATTGGAAAAACATTGGGGTCAAAAATTGTATAGAAAAAAAAATAAGCCAAAACAATCCACTAAAGTAATGTCACTATAAAGCTATTTTAATAGCTTTTAAAAAAAGGAGTGACATCAATTTGTTGTTTTGCAGCACAACAAAAGAGAAACAAATTAAAATGTCATCTAAACCAATTGATGCTACAAAATTCAACCAAGAAGTGAGTGACCAGTCGCACTTTCCAATTGACACGGACGTCGTAAGTATAGAAACCCCTTCGGTCTAAATCAATAAGGTGAATTTTTTGAAGCAATCTTAGCCTTAGGGAAAGACTTAATTGATCAAAGTTTTTAAATGATATGGCTTAAATGTTCAAAACCGCTTTGGAGGAAAAAACTCCTGATACACCTGCGCAGTGCGATGCCATCACTGTGGTGATATACAAGACTCCCAGTCCTGTCAAAAAGATTTTTGTAGCCACATCATAATCAAGCGGGTTGTACACTCCCCCCCCCCCCCCGATAATTTATCTATCGAAACACTATAATCCTGGGCAATTTGGTATTACCCATTGCATCTTTTTTAAATAAAATTAAATTGTCCTCCTTCATAAAAAGGGTGAAAACTAAATCTTACCTCAATTTTAGGATGATTGCCCTTTCCTCTTGTATTGGCAAATTGTACCATCAATAATTTCCAATAGCTGACACAATTTATTGTTGAAAGAATATCGTTAACCCACAGCTGCAAAAAGCGTTCTAAGAGGAAAAAAATGGGTGCATTGAACACACTCAAGTGGTTCACGAGACAATTCGTCACGCCAAAAAATAAAAATCGTATGTGCACTTGAACACTGGTTTGAATTTGATGATGCCTTTGGCTTCCGTCCCTCATATCCTATTGAATACTCTTTCAATAGAGCTAGGGTCCCTCCTTATAATCAAAAAACTTACATTCTCAACCTATATGCTAACATACTCAGGTAGGGTTAGTAACAAACAATGGACGGCTTACGAAACATTTCCTTCAAACGAGGCATCTGCCAGGGCGACCCAACTTTCCCAATATTTTTATCATGGTGTTTTGATCCTATTATTCAATTTCGCGAATCTGAGATAAAGCCAGGTTATGATATTGAAGGCACTAAAGTTATAACAACTCCATTTGCTGATTTGATTTTTGCCTTACAACAGGCAATAAGCGCACCCATCACGTTTAATATCCAAAATTAAAATTCCTCATATTGAATCGAGGGGTCTTAAACTTAAACCATCAAAATGCCGTTCAGTGTCAGTTGCTCGTGGTTTATCTTCTAATATTTCTTATCAAAGGGATGAAAACTTCCGTCCGTCGATACCGAATCCCATAAATTCTTAGGTCCTTTACTTTTTATAACAAGAATCTGAAGTTGACGAGTGTTATTATGTCATTTTGTTTCTCAGAAAGATGTTGAACCTTGGTCTAGATAAATCAATAATTTTCCTATTAGATCTGAGTACAAAATTCGTATCTTTGGTGCAATATTCTCCCCGTACTTTAAGACTACCATTGGATGTTAATGATATGTGCGTCTCTCACCTTGAAAGTTAGATGCCTTGGTTAATCGCGACATTAAGAATGGTGTGGATCCCACACCCTGGTACTTTGGCTTTTGTCCACATGCCCAAAGGTTAGATATAAAAACTATATCGACCTTTACAGGAATCATCATCTCACCGCTCATTATTTACTCGAGATGTTAAAGGGGAACCCGTCGTCAACCACTCCTCTGGATACTCGAACTTTCAGGGAGAAAGATTGGAAAAGGAAAAAGTCAAATTATTAATGGATGCGAGGCAAGTTTTTAAACACTGTAAATAATACTCCTGGCATCCCGCTGAAAAAGATCCAGAAGGATGCTAAACTCTGGTTTAAGGATCGTGTGTCAGAATATTGGGCATACACATGTGAAGACTCCTTGTTCAGGGCCAGTTCTTTGATCTCCTTGCTTTACAAGAACTTGTATCACTGGAAAAGTATAATGAGAATCTTCCCATAGGCGTGCTCAAGTTCTTAGTCACTCCCTAGGCGACACTATTAATAATAAAACAAACCTTAAAGATGGGGGTAAGGCCACTTCCGACGTATGCAAAGCTGCGGGAATCGTGAGGACTCTTCACAATGACTTACCACTGCAAGAAGATCCCCTGAACAAGTCGCTTACACATGGAGGACACAAAATAAACAATATCCTCAATTATATTTTCACTGTCTTAAATCGGGGTTCTCTAATGAAGGAACAGCCTCCAAAGATTATGTCTGCCCTTCCACAGGGATAACAACTCTCCCATCCGTTACCACAATTCCCATTGAATGTACAGTTACAATTCAGTTCCTGACTTTGTAATTTTGGAAAGTTTTAAAAGCTGGTCATTCTTGAGCTTACTATTCCCTTTGAATTTGGCATTGCTAAAGCCCCACACATACAAAATAATGTAATAAATATGATCGCTTGTTCCGATATGAACATTCCGGTTACAAAGTTGCCAACCTTTCTTTGGAAATTGGTTCAAGGGGCTATACTATCACTATTATTTATATAAGATGACAAGAAATTCTCAAATTGTTGCAATAGGCCTGTAGCCTACCATACAGTTACAGGATAATTTAACTAGGTGGCTAATTGTTCCTCTTAGAATATTTTATTCCAAAAACGAACCTTCATGGATTAATCCACCTCTTCTTAAAATGTAAATAAGATTATTTATATTTTGCACAATATGCGACGTGCAAAGCGATTGGTGCAATAATAATAGTTAAATTATCTGCTTTATTTGTTCGGTCTTAGTCTAGGCTATTTTGTCCAGAAGTCTTGCGTGCTTTCACCTTCTGGGGCGCAGTCCTAGGACTTTTTATATGTGGATATTTTTATCCTTTGTTTGCATGTTGTATGAAATAAGTGATGATGAATGAAATTAAGGGAGGGTTCATGATTTACGCCAGGGGGGAACCCGAAATTTTTTTGTAAACGGCGAGGGGGGACATGAAATTTTCATCAACGATGAGAGGGGGGAACATGAACCTTAAAATGGGAATCAGCATGTCAAGGGGGGAACGTGAAATTTTTGAATGCGAAGCGCGGGGCGGGGGAACGCGAAAATTTTTGCCGCAAAAAAAAGTTGAAATCACCCATTCCCCTGGCACTAAATATGACCGCTCCCTAAGAAAATAGATAGGACGTCATCAGTTAACATTTTTTTCCATATTAAATTTCGACACATGAAATCAAAATTTGACACATAGAATTGGTTATGTTGTTTGGCATTAGTTCTAAAACTTTTATCCTTTCTCGTCTCAATCTAAGAATCCCGCCCAAGAGGGGTTGTAAACTTCTTTTGTATGTTCTTTTAATTTGGTGACGTATGTACGTACGTGTGCCACGTTACTGTGGCATGGCGACCACCTTTTTTTTGTGAAAAATTTAAAATGCCCATGAGTCTCAATTGCAGTTACGCATTCAAACAAATACTATTACAATTCGTCGTGAAATACAATATTAAGCCGTCAATTTTAAAAAAAATGGCGGAATTCCGTTGGACAAAAAAAAAAAAAATCCGCATTTACAAAGAAAAACTTTTTTTTCACTTTAGCACTTCAGGTACCTGGGACGTGTTTGTCTACATCATGATAAGATAAATGGCTGAGAGTAGCTTTAATCAAATCAGATCTGTCTCTCTCTTCTCCCCCTCTCTCTGCTTATTCCTCTCACCTTTTCCTTAAAAAGCAGAATAAAATGATTCCGGTTATACGAGGGACAACTTTATGTGCTCGTTCGAATCGAATTTCTACAGATCATGGCCGTTTAACATGTGACTCACAAGGTGTTAACAGCACAAGCTCTTAATGACAATGTGGCGGTCCGGTAAGTATTTCACACGGGGTAGTCTGTGTCCACAGGACGTAAAAGATATGATCTAAATTGGTATGCGCGAGAGATTAACGTTATAAGTGGCTCATAGAGAATGTGTGTATATGAAACTAACCTCAAATATCTCCGAAAACAAAGGGATTCATAAATGTTTTTGCACAGAGGGTCCGTTACTTTGTGTTTTTTTGAAAATGTATCGTAGTGGGTTGAACTATAGGAACCTAGCGAGAAACATTTTAATAGGGATACTTTGGTACACCAAACACGGAAAAGCGCTACGGGCGATCCTTTTTCCCCAATGCCTTTCGATTTTTTCCAGTCTTGAGAATTTTAAAACACTGTTTCAATTTACGCCAACTTTTTTTTCAATTTTAGAAACAGGATACGTACTTACCGGACCGCCGTATAATGGCAATAAGCATTAATGCTTAATAAGGCATAGCTTCAAACTCACCTCTAGTTAACAGGGTGGTTACGGCTAGTTAACCTGAAACATAGTGCACTGAACATTTTTTCAATGTTTTAACCATTGAAATCAGTTTTTAATCCGAAGAAACCGTGCAGGTAGAGATATGGTCCTCGGGACTCATAGTCCACCTACCAACTGTTCAGTTGATTCTTCACGCACCATTAGTTTCAGGCTTTATTTTTTATTTCCGTTGGCGGCTAGGGAGTGCCGGCTATGGCTCCGGCGGACATGTTCTCCTAGTTACAGCTGGCAAGCAAATGGTGTAGTTGAATGAATTTTAACCTCGTTCTGAATATGGTTGCCGGATCCTTACCCTTCTCATCCCATTCTCCCGTTTTTTTCCGACACTTTTCAGGTTCGTTCCATCTGTAGCGGATTTTTTTTTCGTGCTCTCAATAAATTATCTTTAAAAATGATTTCCTTCCCTACCTGTATAATTATGTTTTATCTGTGTTGATTTTCTTGCAAAATTAGCCTAAATTGGTTTGCCAAATACACCCACTTTTACCCAGTAGTCGTAACATTTTTTTTTTGACATTGGGGGGACATGGGATTGATAAAAAAATTTAATGAATAAACAAGGGTTTGGTTGCGAAAGATCCATACTAGCACATTTGCTGCGCGAAATTTGGTGCCATTTAGCAGTCTAAAATCGTTATTGTAATTTATACTAGAACAAAATTTCGCGGCGAAGCTCGCGCACAATGTACCTTTTTACAACATTAATGGTCAGGATATGGTTATTGTTTGGTCAAAAAAACCACATGAACGCACGTGGCATCAACATGGGGGGGGGGGGGGATGATCGTATTTACCATCCCCCTCATCAAAATAATTTTGGGGGGGGGATATATCCCCCCCGGGATTTACGCCTATGCCAGTTTTATCCAATAATTGGATTTTTTTCCATCATTGAAATTTTGCTTTTCATCTTGTTATTTAAGGCGTAAAACAGGGGCAGGCAGACGTCATCAATGTAAAAAAAAATGGTTAGAGCTTGGATCTAACAATCAATTTGCCCATAGAAACAACTTCGGCTTTCAAAAAAGTTGGGGAGAATACATTCTGCCCAAACCTTGCTTTTTTACACCTGTTTTAGAACAATAATCAAGTTGATTGTAAATTTACAACAGAACACTGTGTACCCCTAACCCCCTGGTCATCTTCCGCTCACCTTGTTTTTAAAAATTACGCAACTTGTTTAAAAATTTAAAACTTGTTTCAAATTAACAACTTGTTTATTTAATGCATAAGTTGTTTAACATTTTTAAACAATTGTTTAATTTTGACTTTCAAACAAGGTTGAGCGATTACCAGGGTAACGCAGTTGGTTAAAATTGCGAGTTGTTTAAAATTGTTTAAAACTTATACACCTTGTTTAAACAAATTTATAACACAAACTAAACCATGTTGTTAAACAAGCACTTAAACAACCCTCTTTTTAAACAGCAACATTACAATTAAAATACAGTGTTGTCTACTAACAGTGTATATTCTTGTACTTCTATTCCTCACCATTCATTGGCAATTGGCATGCGGGCGGCGCAAGGGGGGGGGCAGGGGGGGGGCAATTGCCCCCCCCCAATTTTTTTTCTTTCTTTTCCCTTCCCCCAGTTGCCCCCCTGGTCGAAAGAAAAATGAAGGATTTCGGGCAACATTCATTGATTTGGGCCAAAAAAAATCATCGATTTTGGGCCAACTTAGGTGAAAAATTTCCAAATTTTTCATATTTTGCCCCCCAGAATTTCACTTTTGCCCCCCCAAGCTTTCACTGTTTGCCCCCCCGTGTTGCCCCCCCCAGAAAAAGAGGTCTGGTGCCGCCACTGGCAATTGGGCCTTCTACAATTGATTTTTATAGATGTAGGTTAGTCACCGTTTTCACAAGACTTTAAAGCAATATATTCGACCGCAAATGCCATCCCAAACGACATTTTTCTGGTCTTAAGTCTCAGATTCTCTATTTGCCACAATCACTGACTATATTTGGAAAACTATTGCCTGCGTGCTCTCTGATTAACGCGGAAGTTTGTTCATTAACGGATTTCACGACATTTCTATAGCTCCTGGGGTAATGTCCCACTATATCTTCAATGAGCCTGTAAAACAACAGTCTTTAGGGGTTTAACTTACTGGCGCAGAGCTAAGTTCCTAAGTTGACGCTCAATCCTGATATCTTAAACGAAATGACATGATAGCGAATTATTATCTGGTATACATTTCGAGGATTACATATAAAAACATTTTAATTATTATTTTGGTCAAAATTGCTCAAAATTGGCAATGATAACGAAATTATTTAAATTTACCATATTTTAAATAGGCCTTTCGTGGATCCACAACCTCGTCCCCCACTTTCCTAAGAAGTTGAGATTAATCCATGTATACCTAATCTTATGTGAAATTCGGTCGTACCTGGTAAATAAATCGCAATCTTGTATTTTCTATCCCGCAGTGGCTTATGAACCGTGGGCGGAAACCCACATTGGCTCATAACACAAAACAGCAAATCGGAATCACCTCAAGTTTTGCGAATCTCAAGGATATCTAGTGAACAAGGAAAAAAAACAATACTTTTCTGGAATCACGAAATACACCTTAGAACACAATGTTTCCTTGTCAACCGCAAGGCGCTTATAAGCTTTGAGCAACTCAAATGGGTTTGTATTGATTGGTCGGGCCATAACCTTCGAGCAACTAACACCAACCACGAACTTGCTAATAGGTTGCAGTTGATTAGTGCTTGGTCAAATAAGAAAAAAAAATCAACAAATTAGCAGCATCACTGATGAGAAGTCTCGCTGGTTTATAGTACATTCTTATTGCTAGATAACACTTGTGATATCTACCACATTTTAATTACATTCCATCCCAGGTGGGGCGTCTTAACGTGATTTGAAAAGCACAGTTCAACTGTTTCACTGATTTGAAACAAGGTTTCAGAACAGAGCAATTTGACCTGATCAACCTTGGCCAACATTTGTTCCAAATGAGTGTACGCCTTCGGAAAGCAAAACGAAACGAAGCGCCATTAGAAAGAAATATGCAAAAATCTGGCTACCAGTTGACAAAGATATCTTCCAAGACACTGTGACTACTCCACAGATCATGGATGCCTGCGGAAGCAAAAAGAAACGAAGCGCCAATTAGAAAGAAAGAGCAAAAATCTGCTTACAAGTTGACAAAGAGATCTTCCAAGAACACTGTGACAACTACCACAGATCACTGGAAGTCTGCAAAGAAAGATTATCTACAATCTAAAATCAAGAATTGGTAATCAAAGACGTTTGTTTCGTAATGGCCTACCAAATCTTACAATACATCGGCAAAACCATTTTAAAGCTCTTCCTGTGCATGATTCGCTTGAGTCCGGCTGAGGATTTTCACGGTTTCTCTTCCGATGGCAAAATCGAAGATTCATATACCTTCGGCAAAACGATGTTCCAACCACCTGTTTCAACTCAGGTTTTGGGACTCCGTGTGACTCATAGCTTTATCTCGTTCGAAAGAAGTCGACTAGGCAATTTGTTCGAAGATAATTGTTTTAAGATCCATAGAACTTTGCCAACAGTCCAGATCCAGATTATACATCAGCAGGACCCAACCTAGAGGTGATCGGCATCAGATTATCGCAAACAAACACAGTACGGAGACTGGCCCTTGTTAGTATTAACAAGACATTCTCAGAGCGGTTGAACTCACAGACGTCCATTGTAGTGCGCTTGATCTCACAGCGGCGTTCGATACGCTCGATCACCAAATTCTTCTTTGTCGTCTGCGCCAATCAGGATAAGACGGAATAAAAAATACGAATAAATTTATTCGGCATTTTCAGCACTGTGGCTGCCATCATTGCCGGCAGACAGGAAATTTGGAGCATTAAATATGGTGAGATATTACATCCAGAGAGGTGGGAAGAGTTAAGATATTGTGTTGGCAACAGGTGATATTGTATATTATATTGCAAATGGGGTTTGTACTTTAAAGTTGGGGTAGTCATTAAGAGAGGTCAAATATGGCAGTTTTCATTATTGGGCCAGGTTATGGTATGCAAAGTTGGGATGTGGGTTCTTTTGTTGATGTATTGGGGATAGTTTGAAAACCCCTACAAAATGAGGCCTGTTTGTAGAGTTTTAAATTGTGCGTGAGTTATTCAGCAATATGCAAGAGTTGTGTTTGGTAAAAACTCTGGTTTGTGTGTTAATGCGAAGAAATAAAAAGGAGGGTTTGTACTTGTCAAGTATAGGGAGGGGAGTTTAGAGGGATAAATATATAGTGTGGTGAGTTTTCACCTTCACTCGCTACAGAAAGTATTTGGAAGTAACATACTATTTCATATATTGAAAAGTAATGTTGGGAAGAAGCAAAAAAAAAATTATGATACTCTGTGTTAACTCGCCATATTAAACCCTCGGAACAACCTGCCTTAATCAAAATGTAAACATTAACACCAGTTCATAACACACCACACAAACTTTTAAACGTAACTCTTCATCAGTACTTGAAGGTAACAAACTCACAAATATTTAACTCTCAAATGACTCCCCACTTCAGGTACAAACATTTCCACTAAGCACTACAACACGCTAATCACAGCGTTTGCCTAAATAAAAATTCTTCAAATGCGTTGCTTTGAAGATGACAACTCACCTCATTTTAACTCTCCAAAAGATCTCCTACTTTTAAGTACAAACATTCACAACATGAATTGCCGTTAGATGATTTTATTTCCGTCGGTTAATATTTTCTATATATGTTCTCATTACATACAGCATTATTTCAGAATTATTACATGGGCCAAATAATGATTGCAGGGAACATAGTTCATAATTCTAAAGATGTCCTATTTCATTTGGATGTCTAGTCTGGTAGCTAGCTGAGCATAATGTCCAATGGCGGCCGCCATGGCCAAGGGACGAATTTTTTTTATTCGTATAATAAATTCGATCAACTGACTGGCAATCGTTTTGGTATCACGGGCACAGCATTGCAATGGCTGGAATCTTACTTCCATGAACAGCAATGTCAGAAGTGTCATGATAGACGGATTGCTCAGAGTGGAAGTTTGTTCGTTAGGGCGCTCCGTCAGGGATCGTGTTCGGTCCGATGGCTTTCATACTATTCGCCCCAGTTGAAGCATTATTAAAGTACACGACCTGCGGCATGGTGTACGCGGACGACACCCAGATATATTGCCGTTTCGATACTAAGACATGGACATCAGCGTATCTCGTATTGAAAAGTGTGTCGCCATATACGTAGCTGGATGTGTGTTGCGAAACCCTATGTGAATGACTCAAAGACTGAGTTTTTAATCAACTTCACGTCTTGCCTCTTCGCCGCTGTAACTACACCACTTCGACGTTGTGGATGCTGCCATTACATCGTCAGAATCCGCTCGTAATTTAGGAGCTGTTTTTGATCAGCATGTCATGATGAATAAGCATGTGAATAGCATTTGCAGAAGTGCTTCATTTGCCTTGTACAACATTGGCAAACTTAGACCTTACCTTGATCGAGCTGCTACCCGAGACACTCGTTCATGCTTTTGTATCTTCCAGGCTGGACTCGTGCAGTAGTCTTCTGTATGGGTTGCCTCAGCCATATCATGGACAAGCTTCAAGAGTATACAAAACTCTTGCAGCCTACTTGTGAACAGAGTGCGCGGATACGTTCACATAACGCCAATTCTACGCACCTTACATTGGCCCTATCAGAAAGAGGAGTTGGACAAATCATCTTACTACATTTTAAAGCTATCCTGGGCTGGCGCCACGTTATATAAGGGACATGATCACCATCTACGAACCTGTTAGGCGTCTCAGGTCATCGGGTGCCGATAGCCCTCTTCTGAAACCCCCTCGTGTTAAGGACATTAGAACCGCCACCTACGGGAATCGCGCTTTCTCGGTTGCAGCGCCAAACGAGTGGAACAAGCTACCAAAGAAACTGCGATCCATCAAGATTCTTGAACTTCAACGTGCCCTTGAAAACACCTCTCTTTGATCTGTAATAATGTTTGACTCATGCAGTCTTTTACATAAAGTTATGTTTTTATCCATGCAGCATGTCCGATGACAATCTTGACGGTCCGTGTACTTGTTTCCATCTTTCCGGCCTGGGCCTTATAGGTTCGTTCCTTCTACCCTGCCGGCCTTGTCATCTCGTCATCTGGCATGTCTGCATGTTTTATCAAGAGTTTCTCGTATTGTATATTATGTATATTTTGCTTGTAATTTATTACCTTTTATTATGTATTTGTACATTATTATCTGTTGTACAGCGCTTTGAGGTTTCGACGTAAAGCGTTTTAAATGCGTGTATTAGTAGTAGTAGTAGTTAAAATTGTTTGAGTCATCGTGAATTCTCTCCTTCAGCAGTTCAGGTAACCCCGTAAAATACCATGGATTTGGGGTGTTTCAGTACGGTGACCCATCTGCTCTTTTTTTCCTGACACACTTATATGAATTTGGAAACCCTTCACGGAATGAACTATATTTTTTTGGGGCGTAGGAATATGTAAAGGTCAAATTGGATTAGCTGACATTACACTGCTTTAAAATATTTGCCCTAACCTGGATATTTATAGTACTATGTCATATGAGAAAAATGTTTGATTGTAAGGAGCCAGTCGATTCACAAATATTATAAAAAAACGCCACTAATTTGGAGTTATAGGGACACTCAATATGTCATTTTGATAAATTGTGCATCAAAGGTGAGTACTGCTAATTTAAAAACAGGTTGCTTATTTACAAACTTTTTAGACTAAATGACATAGGTATTTAACCTAGACATTTTTTGTAACAACACACCCAAAGAGGTTGGTTACCCCCATTCTTAGATTTTCCTTATTGGAGACCAATTCACTATAAATTGGTACCACAGGATATAATTGAGGTCTTCTTTCCATTAGTATGACAATAAGTACCAACATAAAGCCGTTATTGCCGCGCAAGGTTTCGAGAAAGTAGCAATGCTTTTGCCCGACGAAAATTTCGCAATTGCGTTTGCGGGGTTGTTGGTCGGCCAATTAGAATGATGTGATTCTGTGACTTATTTCCAAAAAAACAGCCCCCACAACGGCGTTTTTTGCAAAGTATCTAGCAACGCGTTGGGAAACTCACACGCGTTGCAAGCCTTAACAATGCGTTGCGAGCTTACAACGCGTTGCAAGCTTAACAAAGCGTTGCTAAGGTCCACAAGGCCATAAGGGTTCAAACGTATTGCAGCAAACCGCGTTGTGAGAAAGTAACATTTTAAGTGGCCAAGGCGGGGTGTGAATTGATGGGGTGAAATTTCAGGAACAACACGTTTTGCGCCTTTCTCACAACGCGTTGCGGCAATTACGTTATGACCCTCTGCATAGACGCGCGGGTGCACCGTCGTTAATTCCTCATGTACCATTGTGCATCAGGATGAATTCATATATGCAAGTCATTGAAATATCTAAGCGACAAATCTAATCCGCTTAGACCATTTTGCATTTATAAACAAATTGTTGCTGATTCATTTATATGTACCTCACAAAACTTGCGCAGCTGTAGCCTCATAAAAGTTGCCGATGATGATCCTCACAGCTTTATCCTGCAAATAATATCATACTGAGTCGTTATATGGGGGTTAAAGGAAATGAAAACGATTTCATAACAACAGTCAACGCCAATGTTATAGGGACACGGACACATTTTGTATAGAGGGCGCCCAATATGTGGTCAAAAAACTGCAGGTGTTTGCAGGTTGTTATTGCTTCATGAATTACCAAGGGTTGTTTGGAGTTTGGAAAAATTGTTATGTAGAACAAAAAGTAGGGATTTGAAAACCTGTGGTAGGATTTCTCATGAGACCGTTTTCCCGAACCATTATTTCACCTTTGTTAGGGTAGAAATGGATTTGGGGCCTATTTAGCTATAGGGTATTGCAAACGGTAAGTAATTAGTTAAGGAAGCATGAATTAATTTTACTTATCATTGTATTTGATTGTAGCTATATCTTACATGCATGGGTAAACATGAAAGGTACAAAAGGTCACATATATGTAGAAAATAATTTTATCACGACCGTTTCGTTGGAAGGCATATGGGGTTCCAAGGTTCAGGTATTTTCTCCTAAAACGAAGTGTAGTATTTCAAATCATTTTTAATCAAAGTCCGCAACGGAAAATTAGGCAATTTTTAAAATAAATTAACCAAAAATATTGTGCAGTATTAAAACGGGACGCACGAAAAGAAATCCGGCGTCCCAGTGGAGCCCCCCCCCCACCCATGCACGAGAAGTGGAATCTTGTCTTAAAAGGATTTTGGCATGGATCTATCGGCACATGATATAATGAAATATCCCTTATATAACGTCCCAGATGGTTTTCATGGGCATTGGAGTATTCTGCGAAAACAAATCCATTATTCCGACAAATGTCAACAGTACAACAATCATGGAAGCTGCCATTCTTTTTCCTGTGCTTATATTTACAACGCCGCGCACGCAATACCGAAACAGAAGACAAGCGTGATAGATTTCGGCTGGCTTCTGTTTCGGGATTGCGTTGGAAGAGTTCTGGGGGGAAGGTGGCACAGTTTGTGCCATTTCGAAACATGGATGCAGACATTACTGATAGCATTTACCAAACTTGAAAAAGAATGGTGTCATCCGTCAAAACCTTGCTATGTTATATGTGCTAATCCTGTGGCTAATCC
Source organism: Ophioderma brevispina (assembly GCA_023653785.1). Lineage (NCBI taxonomy): Eukaryota > Metazoa > Echinodermata > Ophiuroidea > Amphilepidida > Ophiodermatidae > Ophioderma > Ophioderma brevispina. The sequence goes on from JAMKCH010072393.1 coordinate 47,945, forward strand.
ATCTTTCACTGGCCAGGATCATATCTTAACTACAAGGCCTAAAGATACAAAGCCTGAATCCGTCTGAATGCTTTTGATTGTGTCGCAAATATGCTATAGATACACTGTAAATTCTGTAGGGATGTGAACACATTGCTTTCGTTCAGAAATGCCACAAACTGCCACCTCCCATCTGGAACTCTTCCTGTTTTTATGTTTTTACGATGTAAAACATCCAAATTGTTTTCAAACTCGTAGAGTGATTTCCAAAGGGTCCTTTTTTTCCCAAGCCATTATGTCCCCTTTAAGGCAACACGTTCATATACGGCCTGGTAGAATCAGATGGTTATTTCTTCTGAAAGGAGGATGTGGAGGATTTAAAGAAATGACAAAGCGCATAACAAAAATAGCGAATGAATAGT
>JAMKCH010072401.1:0-13639 GCA_023653785.1 Ophioderma brevispina
GTTGGACCTCTATGGTGGTATCAAATGAAAGAGTGAGAAGTATAAATACTATACTGCAAGCCTTGGGTGCACTTACTCCTAAACACTCTTACTTTTGACCATGTGGGGGACTTTTCAAGATTAATATCTCCACAATGGAAATGTTTGTGACGTCACTGGTGGTGTCAAATGGAAGCGTGAGAGTATGAATACTAATATCACAATGCAAACCCGGGGGTGCTACGCCTAAACCTCTTAGTTATCTCTTGTTGAGGACTTCTCATATTAATATCTCCAGGAAAATGTTGTGACCCCGGGGTGGTGTCAACTGAAAGAGCAGTAAGTAAAGCATACTGTAAAATATGCAAAACCGCAGGGGTGCTACCCTAAGCATCTCTTACTTATGCTCGTGGGGGGGGCTTTTCATTCCAACTGCAAGATGAATATCTCCACGATGGAAAATTGGTGTGACCCCTAGGGGTGTCAAATGAAATAGTGGGAAGTAAAACTTGTTAAGAAATTGGAGTTTATCTGGTTGCACCACTTTTTTGGGACACCCTGGACTCGGCACATTTGCACTCTGGTGTGCTGCTGCTTGTTTGGCTTATACATTAGCGCGAAAACCGGCGCGACTTGTGGTTAGCGAACCGCCTTGTTTTGGTGGGCTGCAGTAATGGCTGAAAGTATCCTTGCAACCTAATTGATGTGTAATAGGTGCGGATGTGCGTGTGTACGTTAGAATTCTACCTACATAAAAATAAGGTATGTACTTGAAGGTAAAATAAACGTATGTGATTGAGGGGGAGTTTCCGTAACCTGACCAAGAAAAGATATCAGATCTCCAACAATGCATTGCTTCCAATGAGATTTTTGTTACAGGTATCTTGAATCTTTAGAGATGACTCATCCTTAAAACTGCTCGATTAAGCACTGGCCCGCGCTAGTCCTAGGTGCTCTACTAGACAACGTCCATATTGCGTGTATCTAGTCAGAGAATGAGTTATAGGCTATTGCCGGGTCCATCACGAATTTTTAAATTAAAACTGACATTTACTTCTCACCTTGACTTACAAATCCATACCTAATGTCATCTGCTTGCTTATTTCTAAAACGGATGTGCAGTTCATGTCAGTTACTTACGAGGATGTTTTGCCGTCAATAACTGGTGCAAAAGGAAAGAAAATTGAAGGCACTAAATTATACTAAAATTTGCCGTTATTAAATTCCACATCACAACTTGCAAAACTGTTTACATAATACCTCGAACTGCTTTTTTTGGTTCCTATAATTATTTATATTCGTGATACTAACACCCATGAGTCGGAATATACCAATTGGAGGTCGTTAAGTGAGTATTTTAAAACTTTTTATTCCCACAGGTTTTTCCTTCCGTCGAAAAACCCCGCGATATCCTATGTTACTCTATTCGTAGCCCCGGGCTTCGCCCGGCACGCCGTGTCGAGCTAGCCCTCTCCCCCCGCAAAAAAAGTCCAGTTAAATTCCTGTCGGGCCAGGAAGAATTCAACTGAGCTGGCCGTTTGGCCAGTTGAATTTGGCAGAATGCAGGTTTGGCAAATCCAAACCTGCATAAATTCCAGGTTTTTACCCCATTGAATTATTCCAACTTTTATTGAATATTTTAAAAATTTTTCGCTTTTTCAAAGATCATCAGTCACTAATTAAGTGCTGACTCCCTCCCACTGGCACAACTTCTCTAACAGAGACGGGCGTGTTAGTCCCTTTGTCAACATCAGTGTTTTATGTGCATATGAGCTAGGGCCAGTAGGTCCCTAGGATATACGTGCATGAGTGCGTTCACGAAAATTTTGATCTCGCATTACGACATAATTTCAAACAGCGCACAATCACGCTGCTTTTTCGCGCATTTTAAACTGCAGACAGAATTCAGTATAAACGAAAGCATTCCTTAGACAATTTGCAGTGGACCAGGCCCTTACAAGACAGATGCAAAAGAGCGAGGATGAAAAGAACAAACCTGAGGATTATCTCCAGAGATCGCCCAAAATGACAACTAAAGACGAGCAAATAATGTTTTGTAGAACATGAGGAGTAAGTTTTTCCACATTTATTCAATTTATTTTGTACTGGTACAACAACTGCAAATATGTAGGTTGATGGAAGTAAAATGGCAAAAAAGTTAGACAAAATAGACAAAACTGATCGGGGAGGAGGGGTTGGGGGCCCTGATCTGAAATGGTGGTAAGGGTATGTGCGTCGTTGAAGACTCCGGTTCGCGTTTTTTTTTTTTAGTTCTTTAGGACCCCCTACTTTGCACAAAACTCAAAAAGATTTTAGCTCCATGGGGAAATTCTACAAGTTCATCTTCACAGCATCTTATTTGACCTCAAATGCCAGTTCCCAAGTCCATTAAAAAAAAAATCTGTCCGACAGACCAAAATTTATCAAAAAGTTCTTTTCTTGAGCCCAAGTTTGGCGCTTTGCGCCGGCACACCCTAACCCTAAGTTTAGTGCTTCTCAGAACTGAGGGTTCAAATAGGGCCGCGTTGTATTTTTGACATTTATGCCAATTATCAAAGTTTGGCATAAGAAGAAAATCATGACCATAGCATGAAAATTGTTGGACAGTGAATTCACTGCAAGGCCAGAGGTTTCCTAGTTCACTGGCCAACGGGCCAGTTACAGAAAAAAATTAAATCCACCCGTCCTTAAAATGCAGTTTGTGATCAGTACTGCACAATGTAGCCATGTTCATCACTACAAATTTCACATTCAGTACCTGTACCAAAGCGTCTATGGAAAGCAATGCATTGTAGGAAGCTACTTCTCTTACCTGACCCATCATGACACACCTTATGAATTCTGACGAGACCTTAACAGGAATTCATAAGTGTGTTAGAAAAAAGTGTGTGGTCAGATGGGTCGGGGTACGGAAAACTCCCCATTGAAGGCTGACTCAGATTCTTGCGGATGGCCACTCTCAATTTCCTAACAAATCCAATTATTTTTAATTGTCCACCCACATCATTCACTGTTTGAAATGGCTAAGCTCAAATCGAATGCCTTTCAATATAGAAAATATGCAAACTTTTATAATTAAAATCAGAATTCAGATCCAGAATTATGATCCCACAGTATCCTATGGCTTGGTTATATGCACAAAAGCTATCTACATCACAAATTAATCCGATTCATCTAAAAATTCTGAATGGTAATTATTTCAAAACAACAATAAGGGTCATAAATGCCAAAGGGTTCATTTTTTTTGTGGAAATAACATATGGGTAATAGGGTTTATGGCGTATTTTCAAAAATAATGACCTTATTGTCGGATGGAAATAATGACCATTGTCATAGTGTCAAGGTGAGACATAGTGTCATGTCGCTTGCTGCTTTGCGCTTAATTGCGTACGCCACTATCATTTCAAAGTTCGTAGCATTCAGATGACAAACATCATAAGCGGCACCACTCCAAAGTTGACTTCAAGTCAACGAATGTGATTGCGCTTTGAGCAAAGCGGCAGGGAGATTTATTTATTGGTAAATAAGAGCCCTTACCACTTGGTCACCGTTAGCCATTCGGACGTGACTGTAGTGACGTAAATCATCATCAGAGCGGGCAAGCGGTGTGACACTAGTTATGACCGAAGGGTCCCAGGAAATGCCAAATAGAATTGAATTGGGGTTGTGTCAAGTCTACGAGGGGGGGCTGAAGCATTAATATTTGGGTTGGTGTTGACATCAATTGGGGTGCTATGATTTGAGAGAGTAATAGAAAATTCCAGATGACTGGTGCGAATCTATCATGACACTGACTGAAAAATCAATAATGATCACAATGATGTCACTGGTAAGGTATGTTTTTTTCTGGGTCCTGGTTTATTGGAATGGAAATGTCCCCCTAAAGATGTGGAGTAGGTTTATAAATCCATTTCAATGGGGGACTGTAAGCCTAGGCCATGGCCAAGGCTATGCAGTTAATTTGGTAAAAATGACATTGGCATTGATGAAATTTTGTGGTGAAAGCAACTCAGATATCTGTGTGATTTTCCAGTTGGGCCTGATGGAATGACAGGTGTGTGTATGCCATAGCATCAAACCTCCCAAGCCAAACTCATCAATAAGCTAAAAGGTGACCCTTGGAAAAACACAAACTTAATCTTCAGAATATCAAGGGAGAGTGTTCATTTGAAAACATATATTATGTAGCTGTAATTGTCAAAACACAGAAAATAAGGAAATCAAAGTAATTGATATTAATGGTCAATCGGCAACACATTTTTATTTTCATCTGAAATACCAATATAGATATGTGCACAATATTTTAAAGCATCAGTACAAATGAATCCGAATCAGGAATTCTATGTTATACATTGTAAGATGCCTAGAATAACAGGCATCTGGCAACGTCCCACGTGCATGGATACACCAACATCAGGTCACACATGCTGAGCTGCTATTTGAAAACATTGCACATACTTCGGAGTCCCAAGTTAAAATCGAAGAAGACATTGTAGGGATTTTTTTTCGTTTGAAATGGTTCCTTTTTTATACACCTGAAACATTAAAACAGAAAAACGTTTCTCCCTCTGTCACATGTTTGTTTTAAACCTTGCTATTAAACCCGGATATCAAATTTTCACAGACGTCTACTAAAGTCTGTTGAAGAGACTCTATTGAACAATGGCAGTCATAAAAATAGGTCAGCGAGGACGTGGCGCTGCTGTGGCCATAGAATGTGTCACTTGTATTTAATTCTAGCTCTTGTTTTTTGATGTCCTGATTTCTACTTTGTCGATGGCTAAATGCATCAATTGAATATTGTTAAAATCCTTTGGTTTTTAAGGAACATTGGGAATTCAAAGGAAGCCATTTATAATCAGTTATATTTCACCATCAATTTTGAGTAGTTTAAAAATACTTAATCATGTACACAAGGTGTTTTTATCCCCATAATGCACTGTATCAAGAAAAAGAGACTAGAAATGTACTACTGGTGTTTCCAAAGAAGCACTAACCTTATGCATTCGGCGTTGGGCCCATATGACTTTGACCCCAAATCCGTGAACACCTATGTGGGCTTTGTTAGGGGGCACACGTCATCCTGATGCTTTTACTTCGAAGGTTCTGGCCAAAGTTTGGTTTTCATCCATGTGTTTCATAACAACACAAGGAATAACTTCCAACTTGTGAAATTATCTTCCAGTCTAATTCTCAGCTGGTGAGGGCGCTTTTTCAAAATGGCGCCAAATGATAATTTTCAAAGAAATACGCAAGGAAATGCCCATATCATGTTATAATTTTTGTGCTAAAAAAGTGCGTCTTTTATATTATATATGCCAAAATACAATATATTAACAATATATTTTGGTTTTAAGGGCCACTTAATTGGTTTTTAAGGGTCATAAAATCTTAAAATAGATTGATGTGTGAAGCCTTAGAAAAACTTCCCAAGTGAAAGGTAGTTTTCTTTCAACATTCTTCCTAACGGCGAAGAAGCCGTGCGAATGGTGCCCCATACTAAACTTCAGGCTGCTTAACCGTTACATCTAACCCATACCTTTCCACACAGGAAAACCTTGCGCGCCATCATCCAGGAAAAACTACGGCCAATCCCGGAACTACGCCAAGGTGGTCCCGAGCGCAACACGTGCGACTTGAAGGAGCATAGCTACAGTGGCCATCGGCTCGGTTTTTTACATCAATAGCGAGACCTTTCCCGTTCAAAAGCCTGCGCTTCAGGCTATACATGACCCCAAGGGAACTTCAACAAGGAAGAGTCAAGGTTAATTTGTCCGATGCTCTACAGTGACAAGGAATGTTCATCTACGTTTTCCTCGACGACTGGCTGATTTCACGTCCCCTCTCCAGATGCCCTTCATTTCAAATCTGGAAGACCTGCAGCATTGTCAGCTCCCATGGAACTAATCATAAACTGGGAGTCAGCCCACAAACCATCCAAAACCCTGCAGTTTCGGGTTGGGTTCATAGACTTGGCAGAGGGAAGGTGTCCCGACAGCAGAGAGAACAAAAAACCATCGTCCTATGCTCATGGGACATCTTTCCAGGCAGAGACTCCAGCCAAACTGGTGGGTTCGGCTTCTTGGCCTATAGCCAGCCTCGCAGGATCCTTCCCCATTGCCCCTACGTACGTGAGAGACATTACAGTACTTTACGTTCTATCAAAGTTCACCCCAAAGATGAGGAATGGATGTTGAAGGGGATAGACGTCTATCCAAAGGTTCGCCCGGCCTCAGATGGGGATGACAGCCTCACCAACATCACCTGGGCAGTCACGCTTCCACGCTCACCATGACACATCCAAGACGGGCTAGGGAGCACACTGGGAAGGCTGGCGACTGGCAATGGTCTTGGACTCCAGCCATTTCAAAGATTCACATCAAACTTCGGAGCTGTAGGTTTCCGCTGCATTCGGAGCTTACTTCCCAAGGTCAAGGACCAGACGATGCCTACGCTGCAACAATCCCCACAGTAGTGAAATAATATAAACAAGCAGGGATGGTTCCCGCAGCCTGACTCTATGTCAACAGAGAATCAAGCTGCCGATATGGTGCCAGCGCCACAGGATCGAGCCCCAGGGCTGTAATGTTTTCCTATCTCCCGAGAGCAGCAACATTTTAGCGGGTACCCTGTCGAGAAGAGGAACAGCCATCCATGCCCCCACCAAGGTCAGGGGCTTGTCGGTGGAAGGGCACCTTGGCAAAACAGACTGCGCGGACTCTTTAATCGACCCTTTTCCCCATCGACCAGGAACAACCGCCCCGACATTACATGTTCCTGGGGAGGGACAGATGGCGTTCACCCATGGACGCAATGACGATCAGCTGGGAGAGGAACCGTTCGGATTGCTTTCCCCAATAGCAATGATACCAAGGGTGCTGGAGAAGCTCCCGATATCCAGGCGGGGTGCAACATGCTTCTAATAGACACACTGGCCCAGACAAATGTGTTCCAGAAAGTACTTTCTCTCACGGTGGCGAACCGTTTTACCTCCCGGCAGATAGCTCCAGCCAAACTGGGGTTACGGCTCTTGGCCTTATCGCCAGCCTAACAGGCAGTCCTTCCCTATGCCCCTACGCATGAGATGCATAGAGCTACGTTCTATCAAAGTTCAGCCCCAAGAGAGACCGGATGTCGAAGGGTATAGACATCTCTCCAAAGGCCCACCACGCTCTCCGTGGATGCAACCTAACAACATTCACCCCGGGGCGGTCCCGCTTCCACGCCCATTTATAGAAACATCCACCAGGGCTGGGGAGCCCACAGGAAGGTGGCGGTGTCTTGGACTCCAGCCATTGCAAAGCAGCACATCAACCTTCTGGAGCTGGGGCTGTCGGCCCCGAGCATTACCGCGCCTACTTCTCAAGTCAAGAACCAGACGATCAACCCCTAGCTGCAAGAACCTAATCTGGTAAATGACTTATATATACAAGCAGGGAAGGGAGTCCGTTCCCAAAACTCAGTTGTAAATCTACGTGCATGCTATGTCATGCCCGAGTGGGACCAATTTGTCAAAAGCACTGTAACTGGTGGTTACAAAAAAGTATACACGTAGGGTTAAGCACGAGTCTTGCGGAAGAAACGGAGGGAACGGGTACCCACAGCCTGACTCTATTCAACAGAACAACCAAGCTGCTGATATGTTGACAGCGCAAAGGATCGAGTCCCAGGCCAGTCATCTCCGGGAGCATGCAACATTATAGCAGTTACCCTGCCGGAGAAGGGGAACAAAACCATCCATGCCTCGACCAAGGTCAGGGGCTTATCGGTGGAATGGCACATCACCCCGACGGTTGTTTTGGACGTCAGCGGAGAGGATCTCGGCATTGCGTTCCCCCGATAGCGACGATACCACAGGTGCTGAAAAACTCTCAGGATCCAGCGGGTGCTACATGCTTCTAATAGCACACCACTGGCCCAGACAGATGTGGTTCCCGAAATGGTTCCCGAAAGTACTTTCTCTCACGGTGGCGGAACCGTCCTTTACCTCCAGATGAGGACACACCTTTTGATTGACCAGGACAAGACTCAAGTCCTCTAGCGGGGACAATGCAGACCTTTCAACTGACTGTATGGCGACTTTCATAAGATCCTATACATGGCAGCAGGCCTTTTTGAAGAGGCTGCTGCCCTGGCCGGAAGGCAAGGATCTCCTTCAACGAGAAAGACTTACAATGTCTCACATCAGAAGTTACCACGCATATGCAAGACAACAACGTCAATCCTTATGTAAGGCCTCTTTGGGAAACGTCCAGAGTTCCTCACATGGGTTTTTCAGCAACAAGGGAGCCAGGCACCGCTTCCCCCCCCCCCCCCCCCCTCCATGGGAGCCGTCACACTGCCGCAGCTTCTGTCCATCATGCTTCTCATGGGGATCACCGTGTTTTAATTCACTTTGTCCGATTACCTCTGGAAGAGATTTTCATGAGTTCCTCCCAGAAAGTCATCTTGTCAAGCATTGGACTTGTAACAGGCCTGCGCCTCATAGCTGAGCCCCGTTTTGAACCGCCAGATCAAGCTAACATGGAAACCTTACCAGGAAAGATGCGTTCCCAAATCATGACTTTTCTATTTGTTTTTTCCCCTATCATTTTGCCGCCATTTTGAAAAAGTGCCCTCTATGATTGCCCACTTTGGAATGTTGACATGACTGAAAACAACCCTTATAGTATATTTACAAGGTCCATAGTTTGAAATCACACTCAACATATTTTTCTGAAGCACTTGATACATGACTCCTTTATTCGTTATAGATTTTTTAATCTTTTGGCTGCTCTTTGAAAAACGCCTCAAGTGATGAAACGTCATTGAGAAATTGATATTATGTCGACACAACTGATAGGGTTAATCGTAAAGGTTCACATTGGAAAACAGACTTAATAAATTTTTCTGAAGCACTTTATCACGACATTTTATTTTTTATAGCTTTTTTGCCATTTTGGCGGCCATTATAACAAAACGCCTCATCGATGAAAATCGTCATTGAGAATTAGACAACAAGATGAAATCAACTCCTTAAGGGTTCAATAACAAGGTCCATGAAAATACAGCTTGGCAACGTCTGAAGTATTTTGACTTTGCCCCTGACTACCTTGGGTTAGTGCTTCTTCTGACCAGTCTAGTGATTATAGGAATTGATTTGTGGCATAAAATCCAAAACCTCAAAAAGAAGGGTTAGAGGCCACTGACTGCAGTAAACCCCTGTGGACTTTTACCCCAATCTGTAAAACCGATATCCCTTTTGGGTCACAGTTATCTGACCCATTCTAGTGATTATAGCAATTGATTTGTTGCAGAAACAGCAAAAGGAGTGTAAAGCGCGACTGACAATGAAATACCCTGGCCGTGACCTTTGACTCCATCTGTAACACCCGTAATGGCACTTGGGTCAGGAGTTATCCTGAAGAAGTTGTTCAGATCAAGCCAACCGTGAAACACTAGCAGCATTTTGGAAATTATTAAGCAGTGGTTAGAGAAGAAGAGACTGCCCTTTGTACACCTAAATGGCTTCGGGATAAACATTGTGTTAACACCCCATATGGGCCAAGGCATCTGGCAATCACTGACGGAATGCTATTGAGAGCACATGCGAACTGTGGGAGAATTAGGGAAAAGGGTTTGAGAGAGGGACTAGGACCTCTAAGGACCACAGGTGAACACTGTGGTCAAAACTGAGAACACCGATGGAACCTTGGGTCAGGGTATTGCTATGGCCATTCTATTTGCAATCTGACCAACGTTGGCACTAGTAGGCTTTGAAAGCAAGTAGAAAGAAAGGAAGGGACAGTATATCATGCAGCTGCACTAAATGATAATAAGAAAACAAGAGGCAACATTGTGCTCGAAGAGCTCAAACCTGCTCAGGATAAAGTGACCATTGCTGACTAGGCAAACATTTCCTTAAAGGTCATGTTAAAGGTGCACGAGCAAAAATGTGAACATTCTGTTTTGGCACTGGTGTAAGCTTTTATATCAAAAAATATCCCATCCATCGTAAGGATTAAGCTGAGAAATTTTTTTTCTAAAAAAATAAAAAAATTTGTGAAAATTTCTAATTTCGTTAGGAGCAAATACGAAATCAGCCTATGTTTTCCTATTGAAATATAAGCATACACAACTCACCGTTTGTTCTCATTTAAGTTATTTCTTAAACCAAATAAAGGTAGGGAAATCTATTGAGCGTCTAATCTATATGAAACACTACATATCACAGAAAATAGGAAGATTTGAAATTTCTCGTGCACCTAAGGGCCCCACTTAGTTGGGGAGAAGAATCATAGATTTTCATTCAATTTAGACCCAAATGGCTGAATTGACAAAACTTGCTAAACTCCTTGCTCCAAGATTTGTTACACCTATCTGCGCTTCTTATGCAGAGTCATGGCCCACACAAACGTTTGCATTAGAAATATGATTTTAAAATATTTTCTCACACATTAAGGCCGGAAGTCCCTTTAACTCGTCGACCTGAGCCTGTTTGGCTAACAAAACTCCCAAAACACCACCCCCTCGTGCTTTTTCATTACTGAACACCCAAACTCGCTATAAATTGGATTACAAAGGATAGCTTAGAGTTTATTCTTCCATTGGTACCAAATAAGTACCAAACATCACCATTATGACATCACCATGACGTCATGAGTTGAGGGAAGTCGTATGAAAAAATACTGAATTTTTTGTATAGGGTGGAAAATGGATATTTCCATTTTTAGCGACTTAAACAATTATTATAGCTTATAAATGCTGTCATTATATAAAAACTAGTTCATTTCCCATCAAGTAGAGTCAAAACCCGAAATGAAATTTGATGTTCCTAACCTTTTTGGCGAAAAAATTGAATTTTTTCATGTGTGTGTGGTTCTATGGAAAATGGCAGTTTTGCTGCACACTGCGAAAACTTTTATGACGTCCATTGTGTTGTATGTTAGCATGTGGGTATCGTTTTGGTATCAATGGAAAGAGGGAGGACCATAGCGATCTAGTGGTACCAAAATCAAGTGTTTCTGTGATGTTCCTGGTTGTGTGAGGCAGCTTGGTAGCCTTCTCTTCGAAGGGGGGGGGGGGGGTGGTTACACCCCCTATCATCAGTTTGGGATCACCCCTGTATCTTACCTAACCCCGGTGGATTGTTGGTTTCTTTTTGGATGAAAAGGAGCGGAACATTGTCAAATTGACAAGTACATTTAAATAACTTGGCACCAAAAATGGGGGTTTGGGTTTTAGCAAGGCGGGGAAAAAAAAAAACCTGCAGGGGGTATGGTAACCACCCCCCCCCCCTTCGGTAGGACGAGGGTTAAGGACCTTAACCCCACATTGACTTGAGCACAACTTTGGTGAAGGGTTGTGAAGCGGTTCTCAAGCTGCTTCTTATGCAGAGTCACATGACAGTGGTACCTTGCATATAACAGATATCATTTTTTTTTAAAGATGTTCAACGATTTCAGACTGGAGGTTTCCCCAACTAAATGACCTTTGGCCCCCAGTCACAGTCTGTGTACACACATAGGGCTTGGGTCAGCTTGTTCTGAGAAGTTGGGGTGAGTGGTGTTATAGGCAATTGATAGTGACAAGAAGGAATTTATAGAGTTACGCGAATGCCCCTTTATAACGGCACACAAGACCTTTGACCCCCATAGTGTACACTCCATAGGGGTCTTGGGTCAGTGGTTTCTTCTAATAAACATCCGCGATGGTTCATAGCACTTATGCTGTGGCAGAAGGTGGCGTTTATAGAGTTCCGACGATTGCCCCTTTAAGACCCAGTGACCTGTTGACCCCATTCTTGTACCACCATATAGGCGGCCTTGGGGCGGTATCGTCTTGACCAATTTTTCATGGCAGTAGTAGTAGTTAGTAGCATTTTGAAGTTCCGTCGGAAAGAAGAAAGCGTCAACTGCAAGACCTAGCCTTGCTTCGCACACGACTAGGTAAGAAGAAGAAAGAAAGAAACATGAACAGAAAATACTAAAACCGGGTGTGAATGCTAAGTGTGTTAAAAAGTCCTGAAAAATTTTCAGGGCGCAGTGCTATGCTAATCTGGAAAAAGCAAATCTTAGAGCTTGCCTCCGTTTTTCAAGAATTACTTCATATGCCAAAAACGTATAAAAAATTATGTACATGAAAGATGTGCATTGAATGAAGGTGTTTTTTCAAGGTGTGTGACCCGATGGACAATCTCAATGTATCACCCATCCCATTTTAATCAGTCAAAATTAAATACAAGGCCAAGGAAATGCTCATTCTGATTTGATGAGAAAAACATCCCCAAATGTAGTGCCCAACTAGTCCTATGGGTAATTTTGTACCACACATCTGGAAACCATACAAACTCAAATGCAATTGAGATGTTTCTGGTAACATATGCTTCCATGTTGATGGAGAAAAATATTAAAACTTTGGACCATGATCGGGTCGCCCAGTTTATTATCAAATATACTCTAGTATAACTTCTGTACATCTTTTTCTTCTGTGGTTTTCCAGTTTTCAGTTTACAGGAAAAAAGGCATTAGTCAAGCAAGGTAATATATACATAACAGAATATAGGCTGTAGGCATCAACCATCACATGTCTGTATCCGCCTACAAGGAAATTTTAGTGTAAAGTTCACCTTTGATGCACAATTTGTAAGTTATAGGTAGGCGGGTAAACAGTTTCAAGCAAGACCTATGTATCTTTTTAGTTTAAATTTGTCAAATTACGTTTGAATTTGGGGGAAATTACAATGCAGTAGCCAATGGGACGCTGTGCTACAAACATGCTCATAACATTAAAATGGAACATAAGATTGAACTGAGGATTTAGAAATGACCTTTTCTTGAAGATCTCAAGTATGAACCATAAAAATGAGGGTGCTATAATTACGAAATGCACCTTTAAAGTCGACAGATATAGGTCTACTGCAGAGGGTGTATTGAACCAATCTCATAATGCATTGCAATGTGCCTTTACTGTATCATACTTAAAGGGGGATGGCCCGATTTAAGGAAGTGAAGTTTTCGTCTTTATAGATTGGCCTTCACTCTAAAACACCATCTGTAAAGTTTCGCGCTGATATTTCAATCCGTTTTGATGCGAGAGCTAAAAACGTGATTTTGTAAGCCCCATAGAGTACTGTGTAAAATTAATATTGGTCGACCAAAATGGGGCACATTTTCGCTCGTAACTTTCAAACCAAATATTGTTTGGCTCTAAGATTTCACAAGGTAAATGAGAAAAATAGTAGCTTTCTTCTGATACCAAAATGTTGACCACTTCCGGTAAAATCTGGGGCTTCTGGGGACGAGCCTGTTAGTGATCGGGCCATGGACCTTTAAGGAAAAAAAGTATTAAAGAAGTTTAAGAACCACAAGACATTTTGCGATCCTAAAAATAATACCTATAAGTACTAGTAAGTACTAGTCCTTTTTGTGGGCTAAAATGGGTGTAAAAGTCAGGGGTATTTATGTGTTACAAGATTTTTGTGGGATCACATGACCTTATTGAGGTAAAATTTCCCAGAATGGGTGCATTGTGGGATTGACGCAATAGACCCTCTGGATCTACTGCTTGCACAGTACTGTTACCCCAGGGAGTAGCGACCCTGCCTTGCCGATGCTCTAGGGTGTAGTTTGATTGACTTTTTAATTGACTTTTTATAATAACATTCAAAAGATTGAGAGAT
>JAMKCH010072404.1:0-44880 GCA_023653785.1 Ophioderma brevispina
AAGGTAATTTCAAGGTCATCCGAGGTCATCCAAGGTCAAATCACTTAACATTTGGGTGGAGATTGACATTTGTGGGTGTGATCAACATTCCGTGCCAAAACTTTTGAGGGTCAGTGAGGTCATGAGGGATCATCCAAGGTCAAATTACTAAATATGTGGTCGGAGGTGAAACTTGGTGGGTGTTGTCAACCTTCAGTGCCGAAATTTTTGAAGTTCATGGGGCATTCCAGGTCAACCACTAAACATGTGGTAGGAGGATGAAATTGGTGGGTGTGTCAACATTCAGTACAAAAATTTTGAAGGTCATTTCAATGGGTCATTGCATGATCATCAAGTCAAATCACTTAACATGTGGTATGATGGTGAAAATTGGTGAGTGTGGTTATCATTCAGTGCCCAAAACTTTGATGGTGCATTTCAAGTTCATGTTGGTCATTTAATGTCACATCACTATCATGTGGTAGGAGGATGAACTTTGGTGGGTAATATTCAGTGTTGAACACTTGGAAGGTCATTTCAGGTCATGGGGGTCATCCGAGTCAAATCAAAAAAAAAAAAACTTAACCTGTGGTAGGAGGATGAAACTTGGTGGGCCATCACAATCTTCCCTGAGATCTTAAAATTTTGTGGCTTCTTGTTCTTTTAGCACTGTACTGGTCGTGGGACCCTTTGTGTGTTCGAGAACCGCCTTGTTTACAAAAAAATTTTAGTTGATCCTGATCTTGCGGTCTTGCGTTATGAGCAATATTGCTTATTTCCCACTGGCGCCCATAGCCCACATTGCTGTCATCCCCCCTAACGGGGGGATGATGTGGCAATTACTACGGCAATGGTTTCAGATGGTATAAATCTCAACGCTTTTAGGTAAGTTGGTGGACGAGGTTGTGGACATGAAATGCCCCTTAAAAATCCAATATATTAAATGTGTTGCTCTATCACCAAACAGTGCATATCGTTCCATCTGTTGCAGATTTAGCAATAACTTTTTTTTACAAGGTCTCATCCCATATCTTTGATTGGGGTAAAATTTACTCTTCATTGCTCCCTTAAAGGGATAAGCAGACGATTGCTCAATTCTAAACATCCAAAAATCATCAAAATTTTGTATTTTGGTATTTTTTTGTGACTGGCATGGATGTGCTAACATAACCTCAAGTGGTTTGGCTTGAAATCCTTGTATTAAGAACAAGACAGTAATTTTTTACTGATTCTTAATTTCTATACGTGCGTATCAAAAATTTCCGACTTGAGATCGAAAAGGCCTCTCCCTGTGAATATCTCAGATTTATAAGCGTAATATTGTGCACAATGACCTTTATAGTTTGACCCCAAACACAACTATTAATATCTTTATTTTTTCTGTACTGGTGTAAGCTACCATCAGCTGTTTAGTGTAATTGTGCTACGTCCCCATAAGCTGTAATGTCTATTTGCGGGAGACGGTACGACAAATTTCCTGAAATACTTCGGAATATACATATTATCTTTGTTTTTGTAATCTAAAAAAATACATTTCCACTTTTTCCGATTCTCCGCAATATCGGTGCTTATCCCTTTAATTGGGCCTCACGTTGTAAGTGAAAAACAGCATTTATGTTGCAGCAGTGTTTCATAATTAAATAAGGCTATAAATAAATACTAATTAACTTACAGCTCTATGTAAATGTATTTCCCTGATGGAGTAAAGTGAACCTAATCTTGCAATTCTCACGTGTCAACCAGATAGCCCAATGATGGACAGACAGACAGACAGACACCAGTACAGACACACAACATGAACCAACGATGGCATGACAGATACACAGACAAACAGACAGACAACATGCAACCGTATTATGTACTCTAACTAATAATGGAATATGTTTCATTAAATATCTTTTGTGATTTTATCAAATTTTCCCCCTTCCATAATGTAGTTTGGGTTGTCATCGCCTCTTCATTGTCTTAAAAAGACCTTGAAAGGTTCATTTTAAAGTGAGTTTATATCTCTAATTTCAATTCATATTCAATACCCCAAAGCATATTCCTGCTATCAAATTTAATCATGTCTTTCTTACTCTCTGAATAAAGGCTGGGAAACCAAGAATTCCTTTGTATGTTCCTTCAGTAGGAAACTAATAAAGCGTTGTATTATTTATATACATATTTAAATTCTTTATTTTTTGAAAGCATCCCAATAAAATTCCCTACCATCCCAAAATCTGTCTAAAATCAATGGTTCTGCCTCTCAGGGTGAGCAACCTTTATTTCAGTAATTAGTAATTGCTACTTATTTATTATTTACAGAATAAATAACTGTAATTAAAAGGTGCAGTCCTGTATGAGAAAGCGACAGAGGGAATAACGAGGTTCTAGGCCACCAACAGGCTGTCCGGGATGTCATGCAGGCAGAATTCCCTATTGAAGCTTGTGGATGAAAATGGTAAGGATTCCATGTTGATCAAGAATTTACTAAATTTAGATACTTCAGTAATTTTCTGTAAGTGCAGTTGGTGTGGTTTTTAGCTGGTAGTTGTTGTAAATAATATGTTTTTATGTTCCCATGTAGGTTTTTGTAAACTCGCAATAATTCTATTTCAATAGTATCATTAGGTAACTGGACTTGACTTGAACAGAACATTTCCCAGAGAAAAGTCAGTGGACAAGGAAAACATATTAGTGGAAGCCTCTGCTAAACTTACTTGACGAACAGAGCTTCACGAACTTGAAAGCACTTTGTCACTAAGACATTAACAAAACCTGAAAACAGTTTCAGTAATTTCAATATGTCCTCCATTTAAAAATCCCTCAGAAACAAATTCCTTTTTTGGGTTATAGCTGAAACAAAAACCCTAACCCCCCTAGGGCCAAAAATAATAAATAATTTGTTATATGGTAGAACTATCGATGGTGGGTTCCTATGGCCTCTTGCGAAAAACCTTTCCTTGTAAGCTGCCATTTTGTTTTTTTTTAAAAACAGAAAGGGAGATGTTATTTCAGGGGCTGGGGAGAGCCTGGGGAGCCCCCCCCCCCATCAGGTTAATTGCTAGCTTCTCTTTCTTTAACCAAAGTACCACATTATTTATTAAACAGAAATTATCCCTACCAAAGATTTGACCATGAAAGTTGATAAAAAATATTACTTTTAAAAACCATTTCAATCCACATTTTAAGACTTAATCTTCACAAACCTTGTTTTTATATGTCTAACATTTCAAAAAGCACAAATTTTGCTCTTCAAAGAGATTTCTTGAGGATGGCATCCCGAATTTTCTAACAAATCATGTTTTTTGCATGTACATATTCTGTCCACATACTAATCACGTTGTAAAATGCTAAGCTCAAATCGGATCTTTCGTGTAGAAATCATAAACTTGTTAAGAAAAATCCGGAATAACAGCGGAATTTTTGTTATACATGGTTATAAATGTTTACATATCAACAAAAAACATTTTTTCTCTCAAATTGGAATTGAGTTTAGGTGGAATGATCTTTAGTTCTAGGTGAATAGAACTAATAATACACAAAAAATATTTCTTGAAGTCTCTGAGTCGGCCTATTAACACTAAGTCCACTGATTACAAAAACCCCACAGCACTGAGTGAAAAACACCGAAAGTCCAAGATGTAGCAATGACGTTATCAAATGAAGACACATTGTCTACCGCCCCCAAGAACTTAGCAATGAATTTTATTTCACTTTGGTAAGATGAAGTATAAGTTTAGCCAATAAATTATTGTCAACTAATCTATTCTAACATAATATAAAATCTACCTGGTTTGTTTGGTGCATAAACTGTGTGTGGGAAGACAAATAGATGAAAAACAGAAGATCTCCGGCAAGAAAAAAACAGAAACACCGGAGAATAGAAGCGTCTAGAACCTTCGTGATTTTCATTGGAAAGTCTGGCGTCTAGGAGATCAACCAAGGGCATCAGAGTTGACCATATGTGGCGCACTGCTGTATAATACACAGTCAGTGAGGTAGCTGCTGTGAGAGATCCCACATACTATACATAAATGTGGACTTGGTAGAGCATTTTCCAGACTTATGATCGAATGGACTAATTTCGTACATGACTTATAGAGAGGACTAGATCCTTCTGAAGTTGTGGTGGGAGGATATATAAAGCTCTGGGTGAGAGAAGAGGAGTCAGAGTTTCTTATAACATCGTGCTCCAAGTATTAGCAGAGGATTACAACATCTTTACTCAAGTTATGAGCAGAGTATAGTGACACCTAGTGCTTCAAGTTGACAGCGCAGTAAGGCAGTCAAATAGTCTTCGGTAGTGGACATTGTCTAGTGTTCAGCTACAGTAGTTTGTCCGACCTGTGTAGCCGTCTTCAGGTTTTGTACATGGCTCTGAGTATCCAGGATAAAACAAGAGCTACAGCACTTTGGGACTTTATATGTATTCGACCTCCGAGCTTCGGGAGTCTTAAGGAGCTGGTTTTCTTAAGGAAGGACAAGTCGTCCTTGGACACGTCCTACTATTGGAAATTGAAGTATTGCGCTGGAATATTCGCCAGGACTCTTCGCAAGTTCGGCATCTTAATAGTAGTCTTGCTGCAGCCTGCGTCGCGGCACACACAAGTCGTAAGTCTAGTAGTTTCCTTAATTAACACTTTATTATAGATTATCTTTGATTATGATACCTAATTGATGTTTGATTGAATTGATTTACACACCACCATTGAAATAACTACTTTGTTTTAAATTTGAATTCAAGTTCACAGTGTATTGTCTAGTTGTTCAGGAGTTTGAATCCGTAGGTTGGAGGTGGTTTGGCTTTGGCAAGTGACGTTAAACAAAATTGGGGGCTGCGTTCTGGGAAATACACTGTAAAAATACGGTAAATTACAAAATTTAACAAATTTTGATGTGTGTTTTAACTTTGATATCTGGTGCTGTCTATTGTTATTTGTGAAGGAAGTGTTTATACACATGGCATTTAACGCAGAATGAGTGATTAAGATGGTACTGTGGGAGAAGTTGATGTGCTCAAAAGCCAGACTTAATGGATTTGGCCCAGAGTATTTTGGGATGGAAGTTAGGCATTAATGAGAACGAAGTTAATCAAAAATCAGTGATAACACCCGTCTCTTGTGAGGAAGATATACTAGATTGCGGGATGTTGGGGAAACTCTTGTGGAAATTCAGGATGAGTCAGATAGTGCTTTGAAACTGCAACGTTGGCACTGCAAATGCACATAGAAATGGCCAACATTGAAAATGAAGAGAAGAAAGGATAAGACCAAATTAAATTAGAGAAGAAACACTTGAATGTAGAAAGGCCACTAAAACAACAGGAACTAGATGCCAAATTACCATGAACCAAAGAGAAAGTGATAGATTAAAAAAGGGAACAAAAAAGCAAACGAAGGATAGGTACCAATGGAGGAAAGAATGAAATTGGCAAACCAGAATTGAGCAAAAACAAAATAGAACAAGAAAAGTTTAGAAAAAGGCACATCAGGCTCTTCCTCACACTCAGGTTTGATGCCACCAGAATATCAAATTGGTTCGACCATTAGGGGGACAGAAGTTGACAGTATTTTTTTTGCACTTCGAGACGCTGGCCGAAAAAGTATGAATGGCCTAAAGAAGCACATGGACAACATTGTTCAGACTGGTTTATTGGGAACGTAGAGAGATCTACTCGTCCCATCAAATTGAGCAGGCAGTTGAGTATGAAGTAGTAAAGCAGTCTATTATTAAGGCCTAGAATTAGGGCCTGAGGGTTGTATAGGCAAAAAATTCGGAGTGCGAAAAAAACTTGCCGATCAAACTCATATTGAGTTTGCTAGAGTTCAGAAACAAATGTTGGATAGGTGGTTCACTTTTCAAGGAGTGAAACAAAGATTGTAATCTACTTAGGCAGTTGGTTTTACTTGAGCAGTTCAACAAGTGCATTCATCCGAGATAAAACATCATTGGATGAACGCGATATCAAAGATTGAAAAATGCAGCACAATAGTAGATGATTACGCCCTCACCCATAAGTTGAGTTCCAGCAGTATGTACGGGTGGGCCGTAGAAGTCAAAGTCAGAATTACAAGCGTTTTAATTCACATCCTATAGGCCTTACCAAAACCAAAGTAGATCATTCCAAGTCATGGTCCTACTAAAGAAGGAAACGTTAAGTCAGGGTTTCCAGTCAGGGGAATAAGGGTACTTCTAGTGCAAAACCAAAGTCAGGGAATGTTGTAAGTCAGATGTAAACTTGTACATTTGCAAGGATCAGTCATGTTTTGGCAAGCTGTTGGAAGTTGCTGGGAAAGCAGATGGCCATGAGCAGAAGTCTGCCCCCAAGGTTGTGCTGTGTCCCTTAGACCACAGTTAGTCACCAGGTATTAAAACAGAAGATGCTGCGTGAGAAAGTTAGGGAAGACTTCGAACCATTTGTCTTGGCGGGTCCAGTGTCGCTTGATGGTGACAAAGTGATCCAAAACTATAAAATCATGCGTGACAATGTTGTGGCCCAGTCAGTAATTTGGCGGGGTCATTGCCTTTAGTGAAGTCAGGGCTTGCAACAGGTGAGAATGCTTTGCTCCAAGGTATAGGTATGGATTTTATTAATGTCCCTCTCTACCAGGATGAATTTGGAACGTCTGATTTGAGTCTCAGGTACAGTCATCGTAGGAGTAAGGCCTGAAATTCAGTCAAAGGTGTTTCATGTTATTAGTGAATGATTGGCAGGGGGAAAGTACACCCAGAACCATTGTTACCCCCAATCCCTGCACAGAAATCGAAGTGGATGTTATGAATAGTGCAGTTTATCCTGCCTATGCAGTTACTAGGAGTATGCTAGGAAAGCCTGCTTGAAGCAAATAGTGTTAGGAAGGAGGAAGACCTTGTCCCAAATCTAGATTTGAGGGCACGTTATGACAAAATCGAGGAACCAGGTCAACTTCCTCTTCAGGGGAGAAGGTTCTTCCAAAACAAGAGTCCGTTCCATTGAGCAAGTCATAGGGGGGATAATGATGCTGATCCCTTGAGTAAGCCAAGTAGTTCTTGACCAAGGAGCATGATCCTGCACTCAAGAATCTTAGTCAAAGGGCAATAACCATGCCAGGAAGTCTGAGGACATCTGTGTGTTTTTACAAACAAAATGGTGTGCTGATGAGGAGGAAATGGAGGCCACCTGATGCTCGGGCAAATGATGAGTGGAAAGTTGATCATCAGGTAGTTGTCCCACAGTGTTGTATCATAGCCGAGGGTCATAAGCATGCCAATGATAGTTCCCAGGCAGGACATAGGAGTCAAGAGACACATCCTGTAGGATTTGAACACTTTTTGTGGGCTACACTTCGTAGGATGTTTCTGAATACGTCGGTATGGCCATAGGTCAAAGTGTTGGCAAGCCTAATCAGAAAAATACCGCCCGCTCCTCTGAAACCGATGACAGGCATTCGGAGAAGGCCATTTAGTAGGGTCATATGGGACTGTGTTGTAGGACTCTCCCTAGGATAAGTCTGGCATCAGTACCTTTGACTATCATGTGTGCCTTCTACCAGGTTTCTGAAGCCATTAACCTTAGGAATATTAAAGCTAAGACTGTAGTGAAGGCTTTGGCCCACGTTTTTCACTCTGTAGCATACCTAAGTTCAATTCAGTCCATCAGGGGTCAAATTTTACATTGGCCTATTTTCAACAAGTGATGTATGAGTGAGGGATAGAACAGTATCTGTCAAGTGCTTACCATGCCGAGACCCAAGGAGCTTTAGAGAGAATCCACCAAAACTCTCCCACGAATTGATTAGGACTACTGTTGGAATTTGAGAAGGGAACTGGGCTGAGGGAGTTTCACTTGTTATTGTTTGTTTGCAGGAAGCGTTCAGGACAACCTAGGTTTCAGTCATGAGTTAGTTTTTGGGAGTACAGTTCGCGGTCCATGAAACTCCTAAAGGAGAAATGGCTGAATGATGAACTGACACCCACCTTTTGGACTTGTTTCCAAATAGGTTATAGGCTCAATAGGGAAATGAAAATTGCCAGGGAGAATTTGAAGCATGCCCAGACCAAAATGAAGAAGTGGTATGACCAAGATACCAAGAGTAGGGTCTTTAGGCCAGTAGACCAAGTGTTAGTCTTGATTCCAATCCCTGGACATCCACTGAGGCCAGATACCATGGTTACCTAGACAGTAGAGTCACAAGTACATGAAGTTGACTACATAGTCAAAATGCCAAATAGGCGTAAGAGTAGGCAATTATGCCATGTAAATATTGCTGAAGGAGTATGTAGGTAGAAATGCTGATGGCCTTGCCAAAAACCAGTGTGCTCTGTAAGTCATTACTGAGGAAAGTAAAAATGATGCCAATCATGGAATCGAAATTGTCCTAATGCAAACAAGTGATGATAGCAGCACGGACTTCCAATCAAATTGCAAAATTCAGATGTGCTCAAGGATTTAGATACAAACAAGGGCCATCTTATGGTAAAATCAACAGTGTGAAATCACGCAATCAGTGATTCAGAGTTTGAGGGAGATTTTTCCTGTGTTCCTAGTAGAACCACTGCCGCTTACCATGATGTTGTTGGGGTGATGTGCACCCTTTAAAACAGACCCTTACCGAAAGTTTGTTAAAAAAATCCTTATGAAGAAAGAACATCTCAACCAAAGAGGATAGAGTCACATGTTGCAAACAATTACTTGAATCAAGCAAAAGGAATGGAGTTCCCCATGTATTTGTTTTCCAAAACCTGATGGTTCCCTTAGGTTTGTGACAGATCTCAGAAGGGTAAATCAATGCTCAAAGACTGATTCATTTCGATACCGTATGGATGATTTGAATTGGACAAAATTGGCAATTCAAAGTATTCACAAGTTTGACCTTTTGACGGGGTATTGGCAGGTTCCACTTACTGATCGTGCAAAAGAAAATTCGCATTTGCACGCCGGATGGGCCTTTCAGTATCGGAGTATGCCTTTTCGGTATGACAAACGCACCGGCAACCTTCCAAGAATGGTAATCATATAGTTGCGCCATAGAAGGCTGTGAAGCCTATGTTGCTGATTTGATTGTTACAGTCGTCTTGGGAAAAAAACACATGGGCATCCATCACTTATTGCAGAAGTTGTCTGAAAACCAAATTGACATCAATTCGTCAAGCGTGAGTTTTGCCATGCCAAGGTCCATATTTCGGCCATGTAGTAGGTCAAGGGCAAGGGTCAAGCCTGTCAAGGCTAACGTTGAGAATGAGAAGTTCCCCACACTAGTACAAGGAGGAACTTAGGAGATTCTTAGGGTGTGCCTGATGAGTTGCGGGACGTTTTGTCCAAACTTTTCCGATATTGCCAGTCCTTTGACAAATTTGCTAGCCAAAAATGTCAAATTTGTTTGGTCGCAGTAATGTGAAATAGTTCCAGAAAATCAAAAGCAGAATTGCTGATTAGTGAACCAGTTATGCTTGCACCCAGACTTTCAGAACCAATTCAAGTTGGCCATAGATGCCAGTGAAATAGGGTGTGGTGGAGTTCTATGCAAGAAGGAGAAGACGGAAAGAACACCCATTTCGTATTTCTCCACGAAGTTTAACAAGCACCAAAGAAAATTACTCCACTATTGAGAAGGAGTGTCTTGCTTTGATTTGGCATTTCGGGCATTTTGATGTATATTTGAGGCCACCACAGTGCACCAGTGCTTGTTTTACAGTCACAACCCCCTCACCTCATCCACAGAGGAAAACCAAGATATAGGCTGGTTGAGGTGGAGTTGGAACTTGCAAGAGTACAACCTAGACATCAGCCACATCCAGGCCAAAGCATAATGTGATGGCTGTTGCCTTATCCAGAATTGTGTATGGACGTCAGAAAACAACGTAAAGCTTTTAAAAGGGAAAGTGTAACATTTGAATAAGTTGATATCGTGCAATTTCAAGAAGTAAGAGCCTTAAAGAGGTTTACGAAAGTTTGGCTTTATCATCAAACTTTCTTTTGTTAAGGGGGAGGGTGTTTTATTGACAGCCCCCAAGAATTAGCACTGATTTATTTCACTGTGAGTAAGATTAAGTCATAAGTTAGCACATAAATATTGTAAATTAATCTATTCTACATCATTATAAAATATACCTGGTTTGGTTTGGTGTGCATAACTGGTTTGTGAAGCAAATAGAATGAAACAGAAGATTCAGAAGAAAACAGAAAAACCGGAGAAGCGTCTAGAACCTTAGTAGTGATTTCATTAGAAAGTTCTGGATTCTAGGAGTCACCCAAGGTAATAGAGTCTGATCTGACCATGGTGGACGCACGGCTTGTATAATTACACAATCAGTGAGTAGCTGCTGTGAGATCCCAAATCTATACAGTACATGTGGAATTGTAGAGGCATTTCCAGACTTATTATGTAATGGACTAGATTTAGTACATGACTTCATCTAGATATGACGAGATCCTTCTAGATTGTTTGAGAGGATATAAAAGCTCTGGTGAGAGAATATGAGTCAGAGTTTCTTAACATCATCGTGCTCCAAGTTATTAGCAGAGATACACATCTTACGGACTACTCCATTTATTAGCAGAGTATAGTGACACCTAGTGCTTCAAGTTGACACGACAGTACCAGTCAAATTATAGTCTTCCGTAGTGGACTTGTCATAGTTGTCTCAGTTCCCAGTTATTTTGTCCGATTTTGTAGCCGTCTTCGGTTTTGTATTCCGTGGCCTCTGGTTTATCCAAGGATAAACAACTACTAGCACTTTTGGGGACTTTATATTTGAGTCGACCTCCGAGCTTCGGAGTCATTAGGAGCTGGTTTCCTTTCTTTTTTTCTTCATTAAGGACAAGTCGTCCGTGGATACGTCCCACTATGGGAAAGTGAAGTGTTTCGCTGGAATATTCGGCCGGACTCTTTGCAAGTTCTGCGTCTTAATAGTAATCTTGCTGCACCCCGCGTCGCGGCACACACTAAGTCGTAAGTCTAGTAGTTTCATTAATTAACACCTTTATTATAGATAATTTTGATTATTATATCCCTAATTGATGTTTGATTGAGATTGATTTAAACAACAACAATGAAAAAATACTTTGTTTTTAAATTTGTAATCAATTTCACAGTGTATTGTCCTAGTTATTCAGGAGTTTGAATCCATATTTTTGAGGTGGTTTGGCCTTGGTCAGGTGACCGTAACAGCATATAGGCACGAAAAAGCGCCAAAACCATCGAGGGGGTATCCCGTGTCATGGGATGGCCCTGGGTTCGAGTCCCCACCCCTACATTTGACACTTTTCTTTCTTCACCCTTTTTCGGTCATTCCTTCACATCCCTCCCGAGAGAGAGAGGCTAGAAACAGATGTGGCCTTAGGGTTAAGGCAATTTTGGGTTCCCCCTCCCCTTTGTTCTTCCGTCCATCGGGTCTTCAATCCTCATTCAGGGGACCATCAATCACCACTAGACATCCAATACCATTCCCTTTTTATCCCCCTGGCTTGAAAAGCAGAGGGGGATTATTGTGAGGTGCGAATGTCTGTATGTAATGTATGTGTATGTGTGTGTTCATCTTGGTTAGGTTTTTGTTTTTTTGTCAAAAATTTTGTCCGTCAAAAAGTGTAAGTCCGATTTTAAAAACCAGAAACTTGGGATTTAGGTGGCAATAGATGTCCTTCTAATGTGCATATTCAAGGTCATGGACACGTCAAGGTCATCTAGGTCAATGTTCCAGAACTAACCATCTTGCCATGGGGATGACAACAGTTTACTTCTCCCCCGTTCTTGAAAAGCAGAGGGGGATATTGGAGGGTGCGAATGTCCGTAATGTGGTATGTATGGTATGTGTGTGTGTGTGTGTCCAGTTTGGGTTAGTTTTTTTGGGTAGGTTTTCGTTTTTTGCGTCTCCTTTGAAAAGTTTAAGTCCAATTTACCAGACTTGGGGTTAAGGTGCAATAGGGTTCCTTCATAGGTGGATGAGGTCAAGGTTCATGGACAAAGGTCAAAGGTCATCTGAGGTCAGTTCCAGAATACCTCTTGCCATGGGGCTGACCAGTTTACTTATCCCCCTGTCCTTGAAAAGACAGGGGGGATGTTGCGGGGGTGCGAATGTCCGTATGGGTCTGTATGGTATGTGTGTGTGGTGTTCCAGTTTGGTTAGGTTTTGGGTAGGTTTTCGTTGTTTGCGTCTCCTTTGAAAAGTGTAAGTCCAATTTAAACCAGGCTTGGGGTTAAGGTGCAATAGGGTTCCTTCATAGGTGGATGATGTCAAAGGTCATGGACAAAGGTCAAAGGTCATCTGAGGTCATGTTCCAGATGCCATCTTGCCAGGGGGATAAACCATAATTATGGTTTTGATCAAAAGATCAAATGAACATGTTCCCAAGGCTTGAATTCAGTAATTTTGGTTCATTGTGTGCACTTAAAGAATAGAGAAAAAACAGTGGAAAAATGAAGTGCCTACCCCTTATGGTTCTTGAGATATGACTGTCCCTGGATACAAAATTGCGAAAAAACAAATATGGAGAAAAACACAATTAAAGTTTGATATGTAAAGTCTCTTCTCAAGAGTTTTTTGACTTACACAAGTCTTTTTAATCATTAACTGTCTATGTCACAGGCTCCAGCCTGGTAGGATATTTCCTCCTTCTCATCAAGTTTATCATATAAATTTTTACGTCTTGACCGCTGGTTTACACATCAACTCTTCGGTGATTCTGACGCGGCGTCATGTACCGTAGCACATCTGGAATTACTGAATTCAAGCCTTGGGAACATGTTCATTGATCTTTTGATCAAAACCATAATTATGGTTTATCCCCTGGCAAGATGGCAGTCTGGAACATGACCTCAGATGACCTTTGACCTTTGTCCATGTGATAACTCAAAAAGTATTCATCCTATTGAGATGAAACAAAAAGCAATTTGGCGCTGAGGCTTAACGGAACCAGCTTCATGTCAAAATCTCAATTCTGAAAAAAATCCCCCTTTGAGCCAAGGATTCCCCCTTAAGTATATGACCGCTTCAGGCTCTAAATGGTAGGCGATAGCCCTCAGTGGTCCCTTTATGAGTCTGGACCTTGGAGGTCAATAAATTGATATCTTTGAAAACCTCTCGTCAGCCTCAGGCCTAAACTTAGCAGATAGATAGACCCTGGGACCCTTCATGATCCATTGGCAGTTTCGACCCCAGTGCTCAAATGTCAAAGGTCTTACGAAACAATATCAACATCTAGTAAGACATGGCCTAGCATGATAGAGGGTATCTGGTCTTGTTTATTTTCATGTCGCATATGTTCCAAAATGGATCTGAACGACTGCTCACCAAGGCCAGCTTCAGCATACCACAGAATGGCTAGTCAATGTTTTGTTGAAGGCCATTCCTTGCCATCACAACGTATCTCGTTTTGAAAGTTCAAAAGTTGTCGACAGAAAAATGGCTTGCAAACCATAAACAAACCGAAAGTCTGTTATAATCAAAGTCTATATTTAGCTGATGTTTGTATTCACAAAATGATAATATTGTGAATGATTAATTGTATCGGTGAACTGTCATAAACTTTGGTTAATGTCAACCCGACCTACTAGTTCTCCATTCAAGGCGTATGGTGATGTAATGCTGATTTTATAGGAAACCAATGCTGGGAGCACTGCGTCAATGCTCCAATGACTGATTATACAGCCGATTTGAGTCAATGCTCCCGAGTCGACTGTAGTTTGACTTGGAGCGTCGTCTAATGCTGTGATAGAGCATCAGGTGATCAATTCGTTGGTCGATGCTCAGGGCGGGAAGTGCTACCAAAAGCGTTGATGTGACATGCTGTTCATCAGCCAGTATAAAACCAACCTTAGAGTATTGTGCTTAAAATTAACTGAATTTTTCAGCAATATAATTTCACTGGAGGGTTGCTCTTGTACATCAGCTATTACGAAAAGCAATGCAAAAGGGTCAGATTGTAAGCGTATGGTGTCAGTGATGCTTTTGCAAGAAAGAGTATATCAGATTTTTGTGTCTTTTTAAAGATAGGATATTTTTTATTGCTGTTTTGTAATAATTTATGCAGTTTCCATCGTCAAGCTCTTTTTCACAAAAGTGTTATAAGTTATTGGCATATAAAATATGTGTTCCATTATGTGGAAACTATTATGCAATATTATGTAAAATATCTGGGTGATAATATTAAGGGTATTTCATAAATGTTTATTTTATGGGTGAACTATGAATGAAAAAATCATGCATTGATATTTGTCTATTGCACTTGTTTTATGTAAATGAGTGTACGCGGTGTGCTTAGAACGTTTACGTGCGACGTTGGATTGATTCATTTTATTGGTGGGTATGTGCATTATTTCGTTGCAAACATCACTGCATTGGTTTCATAATGACATATTCAGATTTGTGTGCTGACTGATGCTGTTTATGAATTATGTTATTGTCGGCATATTTTTAGTTTCTCATGCATTTGCAAAAAAATCAATGCACCTGTGTCAGTTTGACCAGATTCATAATAGCATGCACCCCTGCGGGGCTTATGCCATTATTCGTTGTCAAACTGTAAGCACGCGCGTGCATTGATTTTTGCAATGCATAAAGCTAAAAAATATTCAGCCACTAGTCTAAAAGTAATTTACAATATAGAGTCTAAAAATTTGCCTTTGTCAGCCAAATGGTGCCTGTTGTTCGGCCATTGAGAAACAATTGGCAATTACTCCGTAACCCATTGGGGATCAGCCCAACTTCGGGTATAAGCCCACCCCAAATTTTTTAAAGAAAATATAGGAGCTAGCATACACTCAGGTATAAGCCCAGGTGGTTTTAGCATTCAGGAAACAACGTGCCCCAGTAATTACACACACACAAAAAAAAATCACATTTCAAACCTGTAACAATTCTATAGAGCCATTAAAGTAGGGCCCAATGCATGGGATGGCTTGTTTACTAGAGTTACTTTGAGAATGTGATGTGATGAAAATGAAACTTGAACTTTTATTTCTAATGTTTTAATATCTGCTACAACAAAAGTGTACATAATGGTATATGGTGAAAAATGCTCTTGAAATGATATTGCAATTTTGTATGATGATAAAAATGGTTTGGTGTTGGTGGAGAATGGAAGTGCCCTACCCTACTTTAAAGAGATCTTAAAATTGTGTCGGCACACGAAAAACTTCGATAAATGTTGTCGGGTCTAGTTAAGCTCCTGAACTAGTGCATGGATCGGGTATAATGTTGGAGGAATTTTTAAGAAGAAATTGTATGCTGTTTTATCAATCTTGTGAGTATTGATTTTGGCAGGATCTAATTGTACTCCAATTTTGAATATTTCAGACTGCATAACTCAACTTGTAATCAGTCTAAATATCTATTGGCAATAATGTAAGCCCTTTATTACATCAATTCAAGAAAACATGGATTACAACCAACAAAAAAAGAGAAACCGTATGTTAGATTCAGAGAGCATGTCATTATAAGATAGTTTATAATTGTCAATAGTAACATTCGTGATATGCCATTACCAATCATTTTCTAACCGTATGGCGCATATACGACTGCGACATGAATGTTTACATTTGTCTGAAATTGCCCAAGTGATAACGCTTGTTATTTTTCTGCAGTTGGCATACCTATGGAAAATGTTGTGACACTGATGACGAACATAACATAGTTAAGTTACTGCAGGCATATCGTGCAACGTTTTGCCTATCTAATATGTATGCTTTCAGCCCCAAGCAATTATGATAGATCTAAATTGGTGCCTTTTGACTGGTATGATCAATTTCACTTCATTACTGAATGCATTGGTAAGTATTTTCAACTTGGAATCCAGTCTTGCAAAATATAAGTGTTTGGGCCAGTTGTGCCATATTGAAATGCCCACTCCTCAGATTGGGCCAACCATTTTAGGATACCACAAAATAGGGCTGGGCAAAGCCGTAAGGGGACAGGAGGAGATTTTATGAGAATAAATTTGCCCTTGATCGGTTGTAGCACACCTACTAAGAACATTTCAAAGTTTTATTGGACTAACAAGTAAAAAAAAAGAAAACCAAAGACTTATGTTTTGAACTTGCCTGCTATCGTAATTGTTCCCATAGAAAAGCTTGCTTTGATTTTTAAATCATCATCTTAATGAACTTATTACATAACAATGGCATATTTGGCATATTCACTACACAGGGGTGGTAGGGGGGTGGAAAGGGGTGACTTCCCCCCTGAGAATTTCAAAATCCAGGAAAAACACGTTTTAAGCAATAAATAGCATAAAAATTAGGATATTTTAACCAATATGAGTTAATCTTGTAATGTTTCGCCCCTCCTGTGATTTTACCTTGGCGCCGACCCTGTCACTACAGGTGTGATCCAATGTTCTGAATTTCGAACCGACTGAAAAAATTTGGGACTATGCGCTCGCCAGAAAATTTTACAATTCCTGGATCTGCCCCTGAATGTCCTTGTGTCTCTTAGCATCATTTATGAAATATCCATGTCAAAAATCAATCAATTATATGCAGCAATCTGCAAAAAAAAAAGTCTGTTAAAGGTGCGTGTTCCGATCGTCTTTGGGACTCCCCTGATTTACCCGAAAGTAGTATCCATTTTGATATCAGATGAAAGGTCGTATTTTTCTCATTCTCGTCCTGAAATTTTAGCCCTCAAATCCATTTCATACCCAAGATATAAAAAAAACAACGCCATTTTAGTGGTTAACCATCAATATTAGCACAGTATTGAATGGGGCTTTGCAGGCATTATTGCGTCTACCATCAAAACCGCAAATTTGTTTCCCACGGTACTTGATGGGGTGTATGTACAAGTGCCAGGCTCTCATATCAAGTAGAGAACACAATACACATAAATCGGAACAAGCACCTTTAAATGGTGTTAAATATTGTCCACCCTCTGTACAAATGTGACTGATATCATTCTGCCATGTCAATGCTCTTTCCCTAGCCCAGATTTTTAATACCACGTTTACACTAGAGAAAAGTCAAATTGAATTCGACATTATTTTTGAATTACGACTGAGGATTAGCATAAATTAATTCGAGTAGTATGTGTTTACACTGAAAGCGGATTTCCAAATTCGCTTTCAGAAAATTGATTATGTCTGTTGACGCCCTCATATATCGGGAAGTTTGACTTCCGGTTCAACAAAGATTTCGCGCGATCTTCAACATGGCGGCCCATGATGATGAGCCGAATCACTACCATCGACCTCCCGGACCGACGCTAAATGCGGGTTGCTCTCGGGCCGTGATTGGATTTTCTGTGAAATTAGGCCTAAATATTACCAAACTAAACGTAACCAGCAGAAAACGAATACAACAACGCTGAAGTCCGAATTCTTTGTAATGACCACGCTACCTTCATGCTCCAGTCACATCAGTTGTTTTACAAGTCCCCTGGTTACAGTACAGTTACATTGCTTGTTGAAAGCCAAAGTGCACAGAGACGGTTTATTTGTTCTGCCACTAGCATGAAATTGATTACGTGTTTCATTTACACTGCAAAAAATTCGAATTCATTGACACTTATTTGGCGATTTCCCTCAAAAGTAAGTTGCTAAAAGCAACTTACAAATATTGACTTTTTGAAGTCGTATCGATTACGACTGCTCCATGTTACAACTTCAGGAAAAAAGTGAAATTGATGAGGACTACAATCGAATTCACTCGACTTTTGGCCCAGTGTAAACGGTGCTTAAGACTGTTGGGAGTGTATGCCTTATTTTTTGGTTGCCTAGCTTTCATGCTCATAGCATAACATTTTCCAAGTTAGGGTGAGATCAAAAATATAGGAAAATATACTGAGCATGCTATTCCTGAGCTTAAACTGAGGAACTCAATTATGAACTCTTACCTGAAAAAGACCATTGAGTTTCTTTGGAAAATTTTAAGTTTTTTTGTTTTAATGGTCCATTGCATTAATCCACTCTGGTGCAGGCATACAGTGAACCACTCACATAAATTACTACAATTGAACTAGTAAAATCTCATTCCATTGGCACAAGTTCGTATCTTTCATTCATTAACCAATGTATGTAGAAATACAACCCCCTGAAGTTTTGGGTCATGTAGAGCGATACCCAATCACACAAGGTCAGTTTCATGTCAAGGTTATGTAACCAGTACAACCCACTGAAGCTGTGTCCCTTGGTGGATGAGCATATTGTAACTCATAGAGAGTGTGCCTTGATGACATCACATGAACCACATACAAAGCCCTGTTTTCCGAAAATATAGTACCTAAAGGAGTTTGTGTTGTTAGTTATTCTTGAAAGGTCTTGTTTGGTCCTGTGGCAATTTTATATCCCTAGTAGCATGATATACATTACGTAAGGTAAAGTTAGATAAATTGTATTTCATCTGGTATGGTTTAAATCAACCTAGTAACCCTTTCTTCATTTTTTTATGGAGTACATAATATCCCTTGCAATCAATATACATACAGTACAGGTAAAGTTAGATAAATTGTATTGCATCATGGTATAGGGTTAAATCAACTATTACCTTTCTTCATTTGTTTATGGAGTACAGGAATAGCCCTTAAGCGTCAATATCATACCGTCCAGTCAAAGTTAGAATAAAGTGTCATTGCATCATGGTAAATGGGTTTAAATCAACACCCTTTACCTTTCTTCATTTTGTTTTATGGAGTAACAGGAATATCCCTTAGCATCAATATACATACCGTACAGTAAATGTTTTCGATAACTTGTATTGCAGTCAGGGTATGGGTTTAAATACAACTATTACCTTTCCTTCCATTTGTTTATGGAGACAGGAATATCCCTTGACATCCATAATGCCAACAGTACAAGTAAAGTAGATAAATTGTATTGCATCCTGTTAATGGGTTAAATCACCTATTACCTTTCCTTTCCTTGTTTATAGGGAGTCAGGAACTGATTTGGATACCCAACTTAGGCTTCACATATAATGTTTTGAAATTGCCAATTTCAATATTTTTTGTGGACTAATATAACACCAGAAATAGTCCACGTGGATGGTATGGTAGGTCCGAAGAAATGAAACTCACCTAGTGCTGGGAACGGAAAGACCACTACACCTTTATAATTTCACTACTGTTATTACTTCCAGCTAAAACAACTACCTCAACTAACTCCTTTTTATCCCCCTGGCTTGAAAAGCAGAGGGGGATATTGTGATGGTGCGATTCGGTATGTGTGTTAATATGTGGTGGCGTGTTTCCAGTTTGGTTGTTTTGGTTAGGTAAGTTTTTTTTGTTTTTCTTCTCCGCGTCTCCTTCTAAATTTTAAGTCCTGATTTTAAACCAGACTTGGGCTAAGGTGCAAGGTCATGACCAAGGGTCAACAGGGTCATCGGAGGTCATTTGTCGACTGCCATCTTGCCAGGGGGATGACGCCGTTTACTTGCTGTATTTTGCAGTATTATTAATACTGAGGGAGAGCATGGGTCTAACTAGTGTTTAGGGTGCTTGCCTGTAGCACAAATTTAACAAAAATTCCCGGGTTCAATCCCGGGTGGGGGTCACTATTTGCTGGATTTATTCGGGTACTCTCAATTCTGGATTTGATCGGTATAAAAACACTTTTATTAAATACAGAAACACTGCTCCCCTCCCTGGTTCACTTGGGAATTGGGCAAATGATCATGAAAGCATCCTGTCCTTCGGAGGGGGGATCATTTTTTAAGCCATCGGTCCCGTGTACAGAGAGTTCGCAACACGTATTATTTATTTCTTTATTTCTTTCTTTTTTCGGGAAACTCTTTCAGTACATCGGTACTGGTCTCCCAAGAGGTCCAGATTTTAACAAAATACAATTGAAATATACACACAATTGTATCCAATAAAATAAAACTAAAAGTAATACAAATTAAGAGAAAAATAATCTGAAGAAAAACAAATGCAAGAAAATTTTTAGTGTATGCTATAACCAGAATTAAATTTTAACTCCTAAACTCACTCATTCAAGCTCATGTCAGAGAAATGGCATCTTATATCAGCAGCGAGCTGGTTTCCACTGACAAGCATGCTCTATAATGAAAAGTGCGCTTACCAGCATTAATATTCCATGATGGGCCAACCATAGCGGTGGATCGCGGATACTGAGACTGAGGGTGACTTCTGGAATGTATACAACTCCGTTTTTCAGTGGGATCTCGGTTGAGTGAATAAATCGTAAGACAAGATTGGATGTATAATCAGGAACCAATTCCGTTGAAGACATTTAAAAGTAACTATAAGAAGATGCCGATTCCATCTATAATTCAATTTTATCCCAATTGAGGTCTTCCATCATTTGTCGATTGGAGTCCTGATGTGTGCATTGAGGATAAAACAAGCAAGTTTATGATGCAGTTTATGAAGGTGATTAGGGTGATAGCATTAAAAGTTCGACCATACATGACTACAATAGTCAAAATATGGAAAACCATGGCTGTTTTGCTATAACTTAACTGTATGAAAAGGAAGAAAATATGTAACTCTACGAATTACTCCTATACGTTTTGAACTATTAGATGACATATAATAACATGCTCACTCCATGACAGATGGGAATCAAATACAATGCCTAAATATGTAAAATTTTCAACATCTCAACTAGTATTTCATATGAAGGGAAATGTTTAATTTAGTTAGTGCTTGCAGTGTTCAAACATTCATAAGCTTTTTTTCCTTAAATTAAAGTTAGATTATAGTCTTAAACCAATTTGCAACTAGTCTAAGTGTTTAAGTTCAGTTTCTAATGTTAGTGGGTCAGATGAGCTTGTCAACAGTGTTGTGTATCAGGCAAAATGACACATTACATTTAAACTGAATAAGGCAAGAGTTAACAAAAAGTATAAACAAAAGGGGGCTAAGATAGATCTGGGGGGATACCAATTATTTAGTCATAAATCAGAATGGAGTAGAGTTTAAAACAGCTTGCGACTATTTTTTTAGATATGATTCAAAACATGAAGTTGATGCCAGTTATGCCATACGGACATAAGTTTTTTAGAAGGATTCATGACTAACAGTTTGCAATGCCTTTTTCAGATCTCGAAATATGCCACCTGTTAACTTAACAATCATTTATATCTTTTAAGAGTGATCATTTCATCAAGCATGTAGTGTTTGTACTATGTTTACTCCTTAAACCTGACTGACATGGATGTAGAATGTTATTTCTGGTTAGATAATTTAGTAAGGTGATCATGAAAACTGCACGTACAAGCATACCAGCAGTGAGAATAAGAGTAAGGTGAAACCCGTGGCTGTCCCAATCCGCCTTCCAGCTTAAAAAAAGTGGGACATGTTAGGAGCGTTCGTATCATGGATACACGGGGCGGCCTCAGATCGGACTTACTCAGTTGAATAAATTTATCTGACACCACCATAAGCCATTACCAATGAATGTGATATGCTAAGAAGACGAATACTGAAGTCAAAATTTTAACCAAAAATTATCTGGTCATTTCAGTAAAACATAATTGTTGACTTTTATGGAACATATGATCCCTGTATTTCTTGAATGTTGTGTGCTTAGAGTTCACAGGGTACTGCTATGAAAGAAGAGCAAGCTATAACCAGGGATTTTTAGAGCAAATTTTGTCAAAAGTGTGACTTTTTCACCCCAAATAGCCGGGGGGGGGGGATTTAGCAAAGGTGAACCTCTTAGCCAAACTATTAACCTTTTTCACAAAAAAACCATAAAAGCCTTAATTTGGTTTCTCTCTGTTGCAAAATCTATTTGTTCGGCCTCTTTTAGTCCTCTTAGTGATTTTGGGTACTTTTTGGAAGTGGGCTGTTTTTGCTGAGTAGTAATTAAAAATGCCTAAAAATCTAGAATGATGGATTAAGCTTACGGCTAAATCACCATCTCTTTTTCAAGTTACAAGATAGATCATATTATTAAAGTACTGCAGTGTTAACCAACATCATTTTCTACAGTTTCCACATAAGCACGAATCCTATGTTAAATGTCATTGGGTCAATGGGCTTTGCATTTATGTATATATCACATTAACTTAGGCTTTAACCAAATCCAGTGAACATTGGTGCAAAAACGGCATGGTTGAAACTGGCCACTAGAGTCACAATCATTGTTTAAAGGTGCTTGTCCGATTTATGTCTATTGTATTCTACGTGCTATAGAGATTGGCACTTGCACATACGCCTTCATCCAAGTTACGTGGGAAAACAAACTTGCGGTTTTGATGGTAGAAGCAAGAATGATATTGCAAGAAGCCTATCAATTTACTTCGCTATATTAATGGTTAACATTACATTACAGCGTTTTTGTTTATATCTTTGGGATTGAAATTGATTTGAAGGCTAAAACTTCAGGGCTATAATGAGAAAAAATACGGCCGTTCATCTGATATCAAAAATCGATACCACTTCCGGGTAAACTCGGGGTTGTCCCAAACAGATCGGAAACACGCACCTTTAATGGTTACCTGTGCTTTGCTTACGGCATCTCTCTTGATAATATAATATCAGTAAAAAACTTAATTGCTAACATTACTATTAGCTACACTTTTTGGCCAGACACATTGGACAGACATGTCTAGCAGTGCAAAACCTTTATCTAGAAAGTTCAGATTTCAAATGTAAACATGTTTATGTAGTAATAATATGTGTAATTAAAGGGGGATGACACAATTTAAGTATATCAAGTTTTCAGCTTGATAGATGGTCTTCAAGTCCAAAAAGCCCATCTGTAAAGTTTCGCGCAAGAGTTCAATCCGTTTTGATGCGAGAGCGAACAACGTGATTTGTAAGCCCATAGATGTATGTGTAAACTTAATATGGTCGACCAAAGTAGGACACGTTTTGCTCAATAACTTCCAACCAAACATTCTTTGGCTCTAAGGATTCACAGGGTAAATGAGGAGAAAAATAGCAAGTTTCTTATGAATCACCAAAAGTTGACCACTTCCGGTACAATTGGGGCTTGGGGACGAGGCTATTATGCGATCGGGCCATGAGACCTGTGAAATATCAAATACTGAATTGTACTTGTCTAGCAATAAAGCAATAATCTATGATGGGAACTCTGTGGGGCACTTTACTGTGAAACCTAACCATATCATAGATATATATATGGTA
Organism: Ophioderma brevispina; assembly: GCA_023653785.1. Classification (NCBI taxonomy): domain Eukaryota; kingdom Metazoa; phylum Echinodermata; class Ophiuroidea; order Amphilepidida; family Ophiodermatidae; genus Ophioderma; species Ophioderma brevispina. The sequence goes on from JAMKCH010072404.1 coordinate 22,990, forward strand.
GCACAGGCAACTGGGCAATGAGAAAAATAAAAGAAACATAAATGGTGAAAGGACTTCCTTATTGCAGATTATAACACGTGACACATTTTTTTTACTTGCCTCTTACGTAAGATTGCCTTTCCCAGCCAGCCAGTTAAAGGTACATCAGTGATTTGCTAACTCCAGAAATCAAAAAAAAAATTTTAAAAAAATCAGATTTTGCATTTCTTAACAAGGATAGGTATACTAACATCTTACAAGTGCCAGATGAAATGAACATAATAAGGACAAATTCATACATTGAAGTCATTACTGTCCGTAGGAACTTATTGGAATAGAGATTCACATCGGTGATTCATTGTGCACTGCTGTTTTCTCCTTTCTGTTAAAGGTGCATTTCGTGATTCCAGCACCTTCTGTTTTACTCATGGTCATGATATCCTGAGAAAGCTTATCACAAAATTTGAGTCGATCCTCGATGATTGTGGTTTGTGTTATGAGCAAATGCTTGTTTCCCACGGTCCCATAGGCACTGTGCTGTAATGTCTGTCCGTTACGGACAGAAAATACAGAAATTCGAATTTCTTACAGATACGAAGAATGTGCAAGCAAGATTTGGTTACACATGGATACTAAGGCTAGCGGTTCAGATGATAAAAAATATCAACTTTTTTCAAGGTAAATGGGGGATCGAGGCTATGGATCACGGAATGCCCTTTAAGGTGGCTGTGAAGTCAGGACTTCAAGGGAACTGTTTTTTGCCCGTATGTCTTAATTGTTATTCCAACATATATAAAAGTGTACATTTTGCGAAGGAAATGACTCAAGGAACCAAGATATGACTCAAATAGTTTTCCCCCAAAATACTATTTTTGAGAAAAATCATAAAAAATGGGAATTTTCATCATTTTTGGTTCCCTATAAAAAAATATAGAAATGTTATAAAAAAGTGCCTTGTTCGTTTTTGTATTCCAGAGTCATAGTGTAGGGTCTGGTATTTGCCCCTTTTTTCAATTCTGCACTATTTATCAAAGTATTGCCCAAAAATCCAAAAAACGCGTGTTTCAATGGAAAAAACGCAAGATGTTCAAAGGTTGGAAAAAACACGATTTTAAACCAAAAATGAAAAACTTAAAAATTCCGACCCTAGATTTTGATATGCTCTATACGATGCGTTTCATTGCTTACCTGTTTGCTGATATGGATTTCGAGAAAACTGGGAACCGACAATTCACGAATTTCGCCGAAAGTTGAACACAGAGCAAATCGCATTTTGTCCAAATATTGTCCAATTGCGCTACAAATATAGCTTATCCAAGCTACAAGCGTTTCATCTCTTATTCTTCACATGCTTCTGCACCATGTCAAAGTGCTGCATCTGGATATTTATGATCAAATTCAACAATTTATGAGGCTCAAATAGTGAAAGTTTAAATCCCATTTGTGGCAAAAGCAACTCACGTGGGCAACAATGTTACAATTGCATACATGTTACCATGGGGGTGGCGTCCTATCGAATCGATGCATCAAGGCGTTTCTGATGCCCTCGTTACATCGCGCGCGCCGAATAGCACAGACGGTATTGCGTAATACGCGAAATTACCCGCCTTTTGCAGTTCAGCCCATGTGATTGTCTTGGTCAAAATGGTAACATAGTAAAAGTAAAATGAAACAAAACTATGAGGAAAAAATAAATATATATAGCTTCTGTTAAACATTATGGAAAGAAAACATGTAATGCGCTGAAACATGAAAAAAACTAAAAACTGTCCATGTGACATAAGTCCCGAATTCACAGCCACCTTAAGTTTTCAGTTGCAAAAAGAACTGTGAGAAGGGGGGGGGGGGGTATTTACAGAATTGTCCTTCAATTAATAAGCTATTTGCTGCAAATTTCAAATATTTTGAATCTTTTAGGTGATTCCTGATGGTCTTAAATTCTTGACAATTCCCAATGCATGTGGGAAAACATCAACATCCAGAGCCCATGTAATACAAAATAATATACAGAAACACGGTTAGAACATGTAATTTCAATATAATGGTCGGTGGGGGGGCCTGCGAATGCACACTAAAATGACTATTATAATAAGTAAACCTTTGCTTTTTGTGATCAAACTCTTTCATTGGCTGCTTTCAACATAAAACACACTACTTGCATGTTAATCCAAGCAAGTGGCGATGGTAATGTCGACCCTGATGGCTTATCAGAGGGTTTTGAATAAATCCCATAATGCATTGCACATGGGCCTATCTCTACTGTTACAAAACACTGTCATTCTTGGGGATAAAGTGGTCCAAAAGTTCAAGACCCACAATAGATTTCTTGATCAATTTAACAAAAAGTTCTAAAGTACGAACATTTGGTAGGCTAAAATGTTAAAGGTGCTTGTTCCAAGTTTTTGTCTAGCAGGTGCTCTACTTTATATGAAGCCTGACAATTGTAAACACTGACCCATCAGTAATCATGGAAACAAACTTGCGGTATTGATGCGGGATGTGATAATGCATAGTGCAAAGCCCTATAACTACTGTGCAATATTGATGGTTTAAACCATTAGAACTAGTGTTTTTTGTATCTAATCTGACGAAAGAAATGGATTTGAAAGCTGAAATTTCAGGAAGCAATGAGCAAAATAAGGCCTTTCATCTGAGATCAGAATTGATTACTACTTCTGTTAAATCAGGGGTCCCAAAGACGATCCGACCAAGCACTTTACCTGGATGATTTGGTGGGATTCACATGACCCTATAGGGAAATTTCCCAAAACTGGTGCATGGTGGCGGGATTGATGCAATTACACCCTCTGATGGCTACTAAACGCACATGTTGCGCTTTTTTCACTACATTATGCTCTTGTGAAGTTGTAATATTAAAGGGCATTTCGTGATCCACAGCCTCGTTCCTCCGGACTTACCTAAAAAAAATGTGATTTTTACATCATCTGAAACGTAGTCTTAGTAATCCATGAGTACCTCCCCCATAATTCTTAATGCAAATTTGGTTCACAGGTGTAGAAAAATTCGCAAATTTGATTTTCTGTCGTAAAAAAAGACGGAAAGTACAGCACAGTGGCCTATGGGGCTGTGGGAAACAAGCAATTGATCATAACACAAAACCGCAAGATCGGGATCCTACTCCAAATTTGTGAAGGAGCTTTTCTCAATGGATATCTTACGGAGAATGAATAAAACAGAAGGTGCTGGAAATCACGAAATGCACCTTTAATTAACTGCAAACAATACTATTTCCTCCTCCTATGGGGAGTTGGAAAGATTTAGGTCACGTCCAGAGGAAGGGAAGAATGGATGTCAAATGGAGTTGAATGCGACAAAATATGAACTTAATTTCTGGATGTATTTTAATTTGATTATAATATAGAGCAAGGCTGAAATGGTTCAACCGAGATAGGTGGTAGAAATGGAGGGTGGACATAAAATTGCAATGACCATCGATGCAATTATACATGTGTATTATAATCAAAACCCCTCCACTGATGAGCATTTTCATATCCCTTCAATAAATTAAGCTAAATTACTTTTCAAAATTTAACCTTTGTTGACACTTACTGGATTTGCAGTGCAGCACCAGGATATTTTTCTAAGGGGGCATTTATATTGGAGAGGAAAGGCTTAAGTTGGTGGAGGGAGATCTGCATATTTCCCCCAAATGATTGTGCCTTTTCAAAATTTATTGGGCAGGGGGGGGGGGATAGGTCTGACTAAGACATCCCCTTGCCCCCTTGTGGGGCTACCATTGTAGATTATGGTATTAGGAATTTAATGTAGCATTTTAAAAAGACAAATATTTGAATAGGTGATGGATTTATTTATAAGTGGTGTACCTATATATATATGTTTGCCATGCCAGGGTAGGTCCATTGACTCCACTCTACGTCAGATTGGTTGATGAGTCTCACAAGTGGTTTAACCAGCTTTTTCTGAGCAGGGGCAAAGGGGGAGGGGGAATTGCCACTTCGTCTAATATCATTTTGTCTAATATCCAGATAGTCTAATTCCATTTTGTTGAAAGCCACATAGTCTAATACCCACATACTCTAATTCCATTTTGTCTAATAACCACTTGGACTAAATACCATTTCATCTAAACACCACATCGGCTAATACCATTTCATCTAATGCTCACTTGGTATAATTGCCAGATTGTCTAAAACCATTTCGTCTAATGCCATTTCGTCTACTGCCCATTTATTTGGTCTAATCACCAGATTGTCTAAATCCAGTTTGACTAATGCCATTTCGTCTAATGCCCATTTCGTCTACTCCTCATTTTGTCTAATGCATGTATAAATAGAAGGCACCATATTACAATACAGCCTGTCTAAAAAATGGTACAATCGAAAACCTTAAAGTCGTTTTGTGTATCACACTAAAGAAAAAAGACCAGGCCTGCTGATATAAGATTCACCCCTTGTACCTCCTGACATGTGGACTTGGTATTAAAACAATTTCAGGCAAGATAGGAACATTTTTGTTCCTATTTTGCTTTATGAAATCGAACTTAGGAACATTCCTAAAGTTACAGTCTGATTAATAATTTGTTGGACAGAATCGAACACACGCGAGCGTGGACTGCGTGAGCCAGGAGGAACATCGCACCTCGTTTCTCGACGCGTAATTGGTCGAAAAATGCGCCGAACCTCCGCATAGCTTGTTGCGTTTACGTGAGGTGTGCGTATCTCCTGTCCAAGTAATTGTTAATCCCACTGTAGGAATAATTTGGGACTTGATTATTGTGGGAATGATTATTGTTCCTAAGTCCCCCTTAGGAATATTCCTAAATTTTATGAAATAGGGCCCAGTTCATGACATGCAACCATAACTGACATAGCCTAATAATGCAATTTGGGCTAATGACGCTAGTACCCAAATATTTAGTAGGCCTATGCACAAGGATCTATTGATAGGTATCGCAAGATTTGCTGTTACATATCCAGGATCTGTGTACGTTTTTAAATCTTTCACGCCTGCATTAAAGTTTAGAAAGTCGATTTCAAATGTTGCCACTCTTGTGTAAACTTTAAAGGTAGAGTGCATCGATTTGATAAACTTTTGAAGTTGGCCAGTTGAGCTCATGTTCATCTATCTCCCAACCAAAACATCAAAACTTTTCATCACAATAATTAATTCATTTACAAATTCATAGGCATAAATCCCGGGGGATAGGGGGATATATCCCCCCCAATATTTTGATGAGGGGGCATGGTCAATACGATCATCCCCCCAATGTTGATGCCAGTTCATGCGTTTTTGACCAAAAATAACCTCATATTTTACCATTTTAGTTTAAAAATGGTAAATTTCCGCGCGCTTCACGCGCATTTTTTTCTAATTACAATCACATTTAACGATTTTAGCTTCTAAATGGCAAAATTTTTAGCAAGCTTCGCGCGCACATGTACTAGTAATGGATCTTTTCAGCAAACCCTCTTCATAAATTTTCATCAACCCCATCGCCCCAATGTCAAAAAGAAATTTACGCCACTGTACAAATTTTAGCACTGAGAGAGATGAACTAAATTACTTATACATGTACCAAGATATCACATACCTCTGGGGGCACATTTTTGTCCAGTTGATATGATTGTCTTTTGCACATAATGTTTGAAATTAAAGGAGAAACAATAGATGTAAACAGATTTCAATAATTTTTCCATAGGGGTAATTTGGGAAAGTAAAGTTTCTGGCAGAACACAAAACATCGTCAAGAATCTAATTTTGGAGAACATTTTGTCATGTGAGTTTTTAAGTCGTATCTACATTTTCATGATTTTACAGGACAGGCATTTTTGTGTTTCATTCAGTTGTGAGTTTTCGATTGACAAACATTATAACACGATGAAAATGTTTTTAAAAAAAATATGTTATGAATATTTTATTTCCCACTTAAGTTGACTATTTAAGAATTAGCTAATTAATTGGCGTAACTACACACACATTTCCCGTGTAGTGCCACAAAGTCGTACCTACCAGTTTACAACCTTGTTTGCACTCAACAAAAATTCAATTTTTTTGGGCCGAAAGTGTATCTACCCCTATTATAATTAGCCTATAATTTGAGCCTTATAACTTGAAGTATAATCTTAAATTATGTGTATTCATTTTTGTCTCCCTTGAACTTTGTTCGGCAGAGACTTAGTAATCACTTTTGGCTGTCTGCTGTCTGTCTGTCTGTCATGGTTTCTCTGCGGCGTCCGTGTTCACTGATTGTGTACGATTTAGCTGGATCATCTTAGGGCTACGATGATGTATAACTTGGTGTAACGAAGGCAGGTCCACGAGTTCTCGTCCTGATTAAATTTTGGGCTAAAATGTGCTAATAATTATCTAAATATTTTGCATCATTAAGAAATTTTCCCGCAAGTTTTCTAGAGTTCGTAAGGCTTATGAAATGAATGACTTTGGTGGAAGGGAGCGGTCTGGAGAGTTTCTTCGAACTGATTAGATTCCGGGCGTATTTCGGGTAAATTAAGTATGCAACTGTAGCTAATTAATATGCAAAGATCGGCGTATTGCTATAAATTTGAAACGGGTACATTGGATACACAAAATCCTCACTGCATAAGCCTATCATGGTTGCGCATCTTTTTGCGCGCTCATTTGACACTATGTGTGATACATGCGGCTTTGGTAGGCAATGAGCTAATTAAATATGCTAATTACTGTATCTCTGAAACCGACATCGGATATGCAAAATTCCTTCGCTGCGCATGAAAGAATGCTATGCCATGCATCTTTTGGGTGAATCATAATTGGGTCAAAGTGGGCCTTTGGGCGTAAAATATGCTAATTAAGTGTCTAATTTGCATAATTTAATGAAAACAAAGCTTGTGTATAAGTTATCTATGTTCCGTAGGCATATAATGATGTAACTTGGTGTGGAAGTCGGTTGGGGAGTTCTCGACCTGATTCAATTTTGGGCGTATTTTGGGTTAAGCTAGGTAGCAATGACTAATTAATATGCATAAAATCTGCTTAATTGCTATATTTTTGAAACGGTACTCGGAATACCAAACTTCCTCTCATGCATGAAGCCTGTATTGGTGCGCATCTTTTGTTGCCATTTGGAAGTAAGTGACATTTGCGGCTTAGGTATGGGTCAACTGAGCTATTAAATATGCAATAATGTCTGTCATGCCTGAATTGTAACATCGGATAGGCAAATGTCCTTTGGCTCGATGAAGAACTAGCCTCCCATACATCTTTTGTGTGAATCTTGGTCAAAGTGCATGTGGGCCATTAACGGGGCATTTGTGATGCAATTGATCCTAATAATATGCGTAATTTCTCTATCCTGAAACTACATTGATATGCAAAATTTTCTGTGTACATGGAGCAGGGGGGTGTTGAGAGGTAGTAGGGTGTTGGGGAGGGGGAGAGTTTTGGGGAGGGGTGTTGTGTTTGGGGAGGGGTGTTGTGTAGGGGGTAAGGGGTGTTTCAGGGTGTTAGGGCGTCGGTGGGTGTTTGGGGAGGGGTGGAGTGTTTTGCGGGTTGTTGGGGGGTGGGGGGGGTGTTGCGGGGTGTTTGTTAAGGGGATGCATGGGGTGTTGGTTTTGGGGATGGGGTGTTGCGGGGTGTTGGGGAGGGGGTGGGGTGTTGCGGGGTGTTGGGGAGGGGGTGGGGTGTTGCAGGGTGTTGGGGGGGGGGTGAGGTCTTGTGGGGTGTGGTATTGTGGGTGTTGGGGGGCGGTGGGGTGTGTGAGGGGTGTTGTGTGGGGCTGGGGTGTTGCCGGGTGTTGGGGAGGGGGTTGGTGTTGCAGGGTGTTTGGGATGTGTGGGATGTTGCGGGATGTGGGGAGGGGGTGGGGTTTTTGCGGGGTGTTTGGGAGAGGATTGGGTGTTGGGGAGGGGGTGGGGTGGGGAGTTGGGGAGGGGTGTTGGATGTTGCGTGGGATGTTTGGAGGAGGGTGTGGGGTGCTGCGGGATGTTTGGGGTAGGGGATGGGTGATGCAGGGTGTTTTGGGGGGGGTGTCGTTTGGTGGATGTTGTGAGGTGTGGGGTAGTTGCGGGGGTTCAGGAGGTGGAATATCTGCAATCCTTCACTGTATCTGCTTGCACAACTTTTTGGGAACACCCTCTATTCATACAATTGCAATCTGGTCTGCTGCTCTGTGTCTTACGCTATGCGCGAAAGCATGCGAGACTTGTGGGTTTCGATAACCGCCTTGTTTACTATTAAGCATAATATTATTTTAAGAAGTCGTACTACATTTTTGATTATATATATTAAGGTTTTGTGCCAAATTGCATATTGTGGTAAAATTAAATGCAGTTTGACTAAAAATTTTGGGGGAGATTTTTTTTTATTTACAACACCTTTTTACAAACCATGGGCTCCAGTCGCTTTATGACTCAATTTTCATTGGAAAGGTGAATGAAAATGCAGAATGTTGCTCCCAATCATGCTAATTGGCAGTTGGTTTCAACTTTGTTTTTGTTTAGCCAGCGAAGGGTAAGCATATTCAGGAATTCCTGCTCCTCCACAACAGGTAATGTTCCCACCGCTTTGTGTAATAACACATTCAGGTGCCGTCATTACAATATATTGAATAGAGGATAAATGTGATGTTTTTGAGTGTAAATCTAATGGTTATTTAAACAACTGGTCATTAGCCGACATGGGTTTAGACAAACTGGGTTGAGACTAAATTGATCATTAGACTGCAAATTGGTTTTAGACTAAATGGGTGTAACCAAAATGATATTAGACGAAGTGGAAATTAGACCCGTTGGATAGTAAGACAAAATGGTTGTAGACAAAATGGCAATTAGACCACCTGGTCATTAAGATCAAATGACAATAAAAAAAAAAAACCCAAAAAAACCCCCAAAGTGGGTTAATTTAGCCTATGCAGCAAGTTAGAAACCCTCTGGGTTTAGACACATGGTGTTAGACCAAGTGTTATTAACGAAATGGAATTAGACGAAGTGATTATAGACCCGGGGGAGGCACCTATAATTTTTATTTTTTGTTGGGGGGGGTGTGGGCAAGCATATCAAGCGTGTGTTAGTGGCATATAGGCTATGGTTGTTTTCACTGGTTATATTGGAGTGTATTTGAATCCACATGTGGAAAGGGGGGGGCAAGATTGCCCACAAGGTGGGAGCTTCCCCTGTCCCCTCTCATTATGCCACTAAGTCTCACCAAACCCCAAGAGTGTTTCATATCCATTGGTTAAAATGAATTCTTATTCAGGGGCGGGTGTTTCTTTAAAGAAATTTGATTTGATTAGGTCCAAGCTCCGCCCATCCATTACTTGTTTCAAGAGGGATTCAATATTTAAATGAATAAAAAAAGATGTGTTAGAACATTTTTTGACAAATAAGTTATGTCGATAAAAAGCAAAAAAAAACACTTCCTAATAAATGGAATAAAAGCTAGATTTTTTGTTTTTGGCCATCCGTAGATGGTGTCATATGGATGGGCATTCAAATATTTTAATCGTGGTGATACCGGCTGGTGCCGGCATGTCAACCACTCAAAATATTGGATGCCCATCTTATTACACCATCTAACGATGGCAAAACAAAAAATCCATCTTTTATTCTCAAATGTATGTGTTTTTTAGCTATCAGCAAGCAACATGTAAGGAGTTTTTATAGCACTGAAGAGAGCTATTGCACTGGACGCTGCATTTCATCTGGCCTTTAAAATGAACATTATGATGTACTCAGCCATCAAAATGTTGTTTGAAAGACTGGTGATTAAGACGTGCCATGAAGATTCACATATCAGGTGTCGCCAAAAAAATCAAAAGTACTGATTTTTTGCCTGTATGTATGCTTTCCAATCAAAAATATTCCCATTCGGGTCTAAAGTCTGTTAAGCTTAGAAATGTTTTTCTTTGGTATACAAAATTAGGAGCAAATACAAATTCAGCCCTATGTTTTTATTGAAATATATGCAATCGTAGTCACCTTTTTTCTCTTTTTCAAGGACATTTTCTGTTGCCAAATACAAGCTAAGAAATTATTGAAGTGTCTGAATCTATAGAAATACTAATTATGACACAATATCGGGGTGCCTCAAAATTTTCTTGTTGCACCTTTTACCCTGTCCATTTAGTGAATAATCATTATTTTCTTTATGTTGGTATTTATGTATTGTCATTTGATTTTGTGAATTTACTATTTTGTTTGTCCATTTTCCTTTTCTGTCATCTCAGGGGTCATAACAGCAATAACCGTGCTGGCAAACACTGGTCCACGGTGGCAGCAGCAGCACCCAATGCTACCTGAATGACTTTAAAGGCGTGCATACTCAATGATAGCAGCATTGCACAGGAGATCTGTGAGGAGAGAGTGATCATTCTCATAACCAACTCATCAGTGATGCGGCACAGTCTGTGTAACCCATTGTAATCCCAAAATAAAGTGATCTCTCATGCCGATCAAGGTTTGTCAGTGAGTTTCTGAATTTGCCTCATCTACCCATTTATAAACCGCAACCGCCCATTTGCTTCTTTCTACAGCACATAATTACGTGAAATTCTCAGCCGCTAGATAAATTACATTTGAGTGAATATTTTGTTCACAAGCACAGCGGCGCTGTAAGCTTCGAAGCACTTTTAACCTTCTGTACGTTATTGGATTTTAAGAGTGTGATTGTGACAACCGAAACCACGCCATTTGCGAATTGATCCGGGAATGTACATGCGTGAAGACGGTAACAAGTAGATAACGTCATAACCAATGAACCCCACAGGTTGCTTTGCAGTCCCACGCCGGGTTTGTGTTACTTTAGCTCCATAGGCAGCACTGCTTTTTTTTGCTGGACACTTGAACGCTGGATATTACATAAGCATACGGCCGCTGTTTATGCCATAGCGTGATTTATTTTGCTTTTTAAATCACCGGGCGGTTTGCTCTTGGGTGCATTTATTAACAATTTGATTTCTACATCCACTGCGTGCAAGTTTCTAATGCAAATCCCATCCTCATATTGTAGAGAAAGAATTGTTGTGTTGAAAACAACTACGATAGTACAGTGAGTGATTATACATTGTGTTGTTCTGTTTCGTACTTACACGATTGTATTGATCTGTTTTACAACACTCGGCTTTGCTTTCCACCTTCACAGGAAACCAGAAAACTACAACATTAATACACTCTTCCCCTGGAATCTTTACCTGGTTCCTGGTACTACAGTGCTTCCTCCGGGACTTAATATGGCCTATTACAGAATAACCTAACACTGGAATATTACTTCATCATTATATGTATCAACAAGGCTGCTGCTGAGGTGATAAGTGCACTCTGCTTGATCCTTGCCGCCTTCCGTCTGCGACTCCTGCCAATTTTTTGTGGCTTTTTTATTTCTCGCCTCGGCCCTGCTGTGGGTTCTGTGTCCCTGTACGCTTTGTGGCTTGGGGGTGTAATGGTGGGAAAGGGGGGAAGAGAGTTGGAAGGGGGTGGAAGAATAGTTGAGGTTGGGACCTAACTATGCCAGCGGTTGGGGGGGCGTTGGGGCCAGAACATAGGATTTACGACAAGATAGGGTGGCACCATGGGATGCCAACCACTCATTGCGCAAGCAGTCCTTGATGTCAATGGGGAGGGTGAGTTGCAATTATTGTGCATTTTAAAAGGTGCAAACGAGAGAATTTCAAACGTCCATCCATTTTTCTGTGATCTGTAGTGATCTCAAATAGATTAGACACACTATAATTCTCCTACGCTTTATTTTGACTACAGAAAGACTTAAAATGTAAAGGTGATTAGTATATGCTTATATTTCAAATCGAATTTCATATTTGCTCCTATAGAATTAGAAATTTCACAATATTTGTACCAAAAGACACGTTCTCAGCTTAATCCTTTCAGGTGGAAATATTTTTGATAGAAAGCTTTACACACAGTGCAGAAATTAAGAATTTCACATTTTTTATGGGCACCCCATTAGTGTTAAATGCTCTCGTTGGCACCTTTACACAGGAATATGTTTGGACAAGTTTTTTTTTTAGTGTGAAAGAATAAATGATGTAACTTTTCCAGAATTTCGATTTCTGGCTATAAATAAAAATTAAAAAAATTCCGGAATAATTTTTTTTTTTTCAATTTCTGAATCAAAGGTTTTAATGTAAGGTAGAACTGCATCAAAAAAATTTTAAGTACCAATTTATTTTAGATGAAGTACCCTAAAAAATCGCAAAGAAATAAATGTTAAATCTAGGAGCTTCACTGGATGCTACTCTAAAATCGGGCCTGCTGTTGGTTCAATATTAGAGTTTTCAGGAAATGGGACTATTCCTCTGTTAAATTCATCTGATAAAGTTTGAGTCCTTTTCACTTGTCATTGTAAAGAAAATATCTTTAATAACCTGAGTAATTTTATTACTGCATGTTGAATGAACATTGTTTGTTTAAGATAAGCAAGCGCGATTTTTGCGAATTTAAACATAAAAAAAAATATTTAACAAAATAAAATAATAAAATACATTAAACAATAAAACCTGTCATTGGCAAAAGTGTTCACATTTTGGTGAGTATTAGTGATTCATTAAATTTTTTCATCACAAGATTAAATTATATATTGTCATATAGACAAAAAGAATTCCTTAGAGGGTCCCCTGGCCAGTCACAGAATCAATGAGAAAAATAAAATTCCTTTAAAAAGGAATTGCACGGTCATCGTTATGAATCATTTTTTTTATGAGCAGAGTTAATTTGTGCCATATAGGCTTTGGTAGGTTTCGTAAAATGGGTTAAATGATTTTTGGTTTAGTATTTGGCAATTATTTTTGAAAGAAATGCAGCGGATTGGCAAGAATAAAAAGCAGGATAGGTTAATAGGTTTCATAGAGCGGGGGTTTATTTCTATATGATGTGTACACTGTAATAGATGCCCAAATTACTGTAATTTAATGTTGTGTCACTTATTCTGGCTCAAATATGAAGATAATTATTTAAGTAAAATATCCAGCACGGAGGAGTATTAACTTTAATCACAGTGCAGTTAAAACTGGTATTGGAATACTCTAAAGGTCCCTGCATATTGAGCCTGCTTTTGGAGGTGTACTGGCAACTACGTACTACATAGCTAATTTTTTGATATTTTTGAAACGTAGCCCTATCTATCTCCCAGATATAAAATTGCCCGAATTCCTCTGGGGGAACACGTTCAAATGACGTCATCAAAAGGGCCGCCATTTTTTTTTTTGTGTGATCGTGGTATTAACTTTAGTGCATGGCACAATTAAGGCTTATTTTAAGGTTTTTAATTAATGTTGTTGACATTTCCACAGGTTGTAATAATACTCGCGAATAAAATTGAATACCAAAATATTACGACATTAAACAGTAGGCTACGCATAAAGTGCGTGGGCCCAGCAAAAAGTCTAGTTCCATAGACACACCACAATAGGCGAAAATTCCACAGGTTGCACACTGAAAATATCAGATTGTCAGGTTCCAAAAAGAAGTTTTTGGCTCTAAATGATGGCAAACTATCAAGTTCTATGATTCAATTTTTCTGCTATATTTCTGCAGAACATTTTCAAAAGTACCGTACAATACACTGGCATGACCCGCCCCCCCCCCCCCCCCCCCTTAGCCATTGACTTTGAAGGTGGGTCATTCCCTTCCCCCCCCCCCCCCTCCTTTAAATTTGAACCAGAAGGGTGTCTCAACAATTGCCCTTGAAGCTTGATGATATGTTTTTAGTATTAAGCTCTCCTAAGGAAAGTTTCGTGGGGTAATGGTACAGGGATGTGGTTACTCGGTCGTCAGAAGTGCTGATAATACTACATGGGAAATCCTATACATGGCTGGCACACCATCCCGTAAAACCTCGTCTTACCGGTGGGGGGGGGTTGCCCACCCCCTCCATGATTTTGCCCTCCGGTGCGCTAACATGCCAAAAATCTGCGTAAAAGCTTCCCGGTAATCATTTTTTCCTCCTTTCCGTCATTTGAGCGAAAAAACTTGACAGTAGCACCTTCCACCGGGGGGTTAGGGCATCCGTCACCAAGTCGAAGGTGTGGAGGGGGGTTGCCACCCAGTATATTTTTTATGGTACATTTTTTTATTTTATTCACAGCATGGCCTAAAACACTATGTTTATGTAAAACCAGTCAATTGCCATCATTCCAGAGCTGACCTCGCATGAACATCTGATATTCCCTCGCTATTTTAGCGCAAAACGATTTCGCCTATTTTCTGTGGAAAATGATGCCAATATAGAGCCGACTCGCAGACTTGGACGTCATCGTTATGCCATACTAAGTGATGTTAGTACTTATTTTGGTGTCATGGAAAAAAGGACCATATCTATCCACTGTTATCAATAAGCATTGGGTGGTTTATAACGAATTTCTTGGTAAAACGTGTTTCAAAAAAGCCTTGGTAATACAGCTTAACCATCGACTTTGATAGCAAACCCTAATCCCGACGAAGGCCGCACCTTCACTTTTTTCTGCTAAAATAACCTTGGAATGTCCCACATAAACGGAAGTTCTTTTGAAGAAGGTTTAGCATTGCAAACCAAAGTAGAGTCCCTTGGGAGGGTCATTGGTAAAATAGAGATGCTTGGAAAAGTTTCAAACCTCCAAGATGAGTGATTTTATATAAAAAGTAAAAATCACTCAAAACGAGCGAATTTTCCATCAGTTTGAGTAGTTATTATTCAGGACAAACCTCCTTTCGCGGAGTTTAAACCAATTTGAAGGAAAAACACGAAACAAGTGTGGGAAGGGAAGTGGGTGGTGTAAAACGTGGAGCTGGAAAATCCACTCTTTGTGGGATTTTTCACTCTTTTGAATTGGAAATTCCCTCTTTAAGTACAAAACCCACCCTCATTTTGGAGTGTTTAACAAAGGTTCACTCTTTTGTGGAGTGAAATTTTCACTCAATTTGTACTTTTAGAGAAGTGCACCGATGGGGTGCCGGGAACTCGCAACCAAACAAACCTTTTTTGTAAAATATACCTAACTCTAAAATGGTCTTTTTGGACTGTTTGCGCACCCCTTCACCAATGAACTTTGTTTGTCAACTTCTCTATATAAAATATTCGCAAAAGTGGAGCTTTGGGTCGTCCCTTTGTGAAATTTGATGTTGCCATCATCCACCCCTCCTCCTCGTAATGTAACCAGCTATAGAGGCAGTTCAGGTACCCATCCAACGAACGGCATAATTATTCTCTCAAAATATTGGAATATTTTAAAAAGAGTTAACTTTATTTTCTTGTTAATCTTGGAGCAATTTTCCCCTACCAACAGGCAAGGGTTTCTGCTCCTGATTTTGAAAAGTTGAAAAAATGCAGTTATGGATCTTAGGGATTAAATTATATAGCAAAAGAAGAAAACCAGAGAAATCTGGCAATGCAAAATGTGAATATAAACTTAACTAGGGTAGGTTATGTGGTATGGGAGAACTAAATAAAATGATGAAGGGCAGAACGGTGTTTTTTGTGTTCAAGTGCATCATAAAAGTGCTAAAAAGTGTAGATGTTGTAACCGTAGCGTAGTTTCTATCAGCATTGTAAACATTCCTCGAACAGCTCCCGACTCACTTCTGGGTAAAAAAAATTAAGCAAAGGAGGTAATGTTGCCTTGCCTAAGAGCACAATACGTTGACCGATAGGATTCGAACCACAGCCTTCAGAACATGAGGTGTCCGTTCCATCCACAGACAAGTTTCACGAGGTGGCGAGGGTATACTTGTGTGACTTTTCTTTGTTAAAATTAGACCACACACAAGTTGCAAATTAGTCATGATGGAAAAGCAAAAAACATAAGAAATGGAGTCCAGAAGTATGCCTCAGTTAGCCCACACCAGGTAGCCTCATCTGATTATCTGAATCTGGATTTATACAGGAAATCTGTTACGACTAGAATAGTTCCTCAAGGTACCTTGGGTTTTTTTCTTTTACTTAAAGATACTTAACTTATAAAATTAAAAGACTCTGACAAAAAGTGTGTAATAAAAGAAATCTTTACTAAGTATTGTCTTTGAATTATGTAAATCAACCAATTAAATATTTCTGTTTTAAAACATAAACGAGTATGACTGATTATAATATACTGGAATACCATTGTTTTGATCCTTTTCTTAAAATTTTTGAAATGTTTACAAAATTTCTTGAATCGCTTTAAATTAAATTAAAAGAGAGATAGGCACCCCTCTTAGTTACACAGGTACGCCTCTCTTTACCTCTACCGTTTTGAAACTTGTATGTTTGAAAGTGGATTTTCAATTGTCCAAAACTACCAGCAATAGCGTTTCCTCCCTGGGAGTTATGAGAAGGCCTTACTTAGGGTACGAGAAAATGATTAAGTGTAAATCTATGCAACTGATTTTTTACAACATAGGGCTTCCAGAGCTTTAAACTGTGACAGGTCACCCGAATCAAAAGTTAAAAAATGCATAGAATGTGCTAAAATATCCTAAATTTTTCATATCGTGATAATTGTGCCTTTTAACGGCTTTAATGATGCGCTCTTTCATTTCTTTTTCTGCAACAAAGGCATCCTTGTTTACCAAAAGTTTTTGTGTTTGTGATTGTTTGTGTGCGTTTGTTTGTCTGTAGTGTGCGAAATGTTTCTGGATATCTGTGCGTGGTACTGTGCGAGCGTGTGGTGTGTTGGTTTGTGTTTTGCACATGCTTATATGTGGTGTTTTGTATTATTTTACTTCTTCTTTGCATTACATACATAACACTATCAGCCAACATGCACAATTTGAGACAAAGAATAAATATCTAAATTAGTGAAACATGCTTTATTATTAGTACAATCAGACTCTAATATAATCTGTTGGATAATTGGTTATATATACTATAAATAAAAGGTTATGGAAAATATCTTCAACTAGTGTAAAAATAAGACATTCTACCACTTAAAATTTTGCAGTATGTATTACATGCGAAATTAATTTAAAAGTACATTTTTTTTTTTTTTCTGCATAATTTATCTCATTAAACTTAAGAAACACAATTTTTTATATTGGCCGCCATATTAAAAATGCTCTCTATTCTTTAAAATATCCCGGAATACTCAAAATACCTAATGTTGAATAGCAATGTATTTTCACATATTTATTGGCCAAAATGTCTAGCAAGCTTAAGAATGAGTAGTACCTAAAGAAAATTGCTAAAACGATCATTTTGAGCAGCCATTTTGGATGACGTCATTTGCATATGTTTTCCCCCACAAGGAATTTTGGGCATTTTATGTTTGTGATAGTCAGGAGCCCCTATTTCAAAAAATAACCAAATTAGCTTGTAGTACGATACGACTAGTTGCAGTTCCGCCATTTCTAGGACTTTTTGGCCATTCTTCTCTTCTCTTCCCTATAATAGGGAATTTTGTTAATTGGCATTCGGTTTTTCACCAGGAAATCATTCAGATGCAAGATGTGGTAAATGCTCCACTGAATTGGGATAACTGCTCAATTGGGACATTTTTTGGTGTTCCAGACTTATCCCATTTAAAGAGCCAACTATCAGTGATGCACCCTGAAAAAGTCAAAAGTTGTTACATTTGCAGGAATAGCTGAAAAGTGAAAATAAGTCTATAGAAGTCGGATAAGTTATTTTTTTGGAACTGAAAAATTGACAGAAAAGGCAGAAAATGGCAGTGCTTAAAGATTGAATCTCCATAATTTTTGTTGGCAGTGAGGTCAGATACGGACAGTAATGACCTTAACAAATATCTGATTTGTCCTTATTAGGTTGCTTTCAGTCTTATGACCTGTAGGGTTTTTGGATATGGATACTTGTTACAGAGATGCGAAAATCTGATTTTTTATGATTTGTTCAATTATCTGATTTGGTAAATCTCTTACTGATGTGCCTTTAAGCAGTTTCTACTGATTTTTAGGTTTAGTTAAAAAAAACCAAAGTTTTAATCTGGGTTTGTCCCCGTTAAACGGGGTGGCCGGATACACTTCACACTCATCTCAGCAAAAATGCTGTGTGAGGATTTATTGGAGCAAAAAATAATTGAACGGATGCCCTTCCTGACGCAATCCAGTTTTCGGCAGTGTGCCTAGCCTTTGGGCAACCACAGAGAACATCCACTCAAGGCACATGTGCTGGATGGCTGCCATTTAGCTCTCCAGAGCTGATGCCTTTTAAGGTAGATCTTCTTTTTTTCATTCTACAGGGTAACCAGCTACCCAGCTACTGTCTGTAATATAAATAGTTTCAAACGCCATCATCACAAAGTTGAATTTCAGCCTTTGATTTTTTGTTATGTATTCTATTTTTAAATCACATCAGGAGTAGTCTTGAGATGTTGTGTTTAATCACATACACAATATGAGAGACCCACCAGCTCTTCCCTATAATGATCTAGATTCGTTTTTGATCCCAACTCGATTGATTAATATTAGTAGACCACAGAATTTTGTATTTTCTGTTCTGGGGGGGACCTGTTGAGAAAGAATGAACATCACAGAGTGATTAACATTGATGTTAAAATGGAAATTTTGTGGCTGGATGTTGTCAAGTGAAGTTGTTTGTCACGGTGTTTCTTTCTTCGTCTATTTCGTTCATTGACCTGTTCCTTGCAATTATGATTGTACAACTTGCTTCAAATTCAACAAGACCCCCGTACACACTAATCAAATCTCTTCATTCAACTAAGGCGTAACGAAGATTAAAATTTGAACAAGTATAGGTTTGTACCTCCGGTCTTCTCTTTTTCATCAACGAAGATTAATTTTGCTTAATTCAACAAAGCAAATCAGCTTCTTCAATTAAGGGAATGGTTATTTCGTTTAAGAGATTACTAGTGTGTCGCCCCTTCGTTGAAGTAAGAGTTGAATGTGTGATGTTTACATATCAAGGCCATATTTCCAGTAGGCACACTTGTTTCAATCTTTGTTAGTTTTCTTCTATTGTGGACACAGTGTATCCTTACTTAAGTGTACTGTGTACGCACGCTTTATTAACTAATCAAGATATTTTTAATTAACTAATCTTCGTCGCAATAAGCAATTTTGCAGTGGTGGTACGGGGTCAAAGATTGAAGGAAAATGGCTCCATCCCAAAGTGATAATCATCACTGATCTCAGCATTGATCAATTTATTGGACGGATTGCGCATGGGTGGATGTGTGTATGTATTACGTACGTGTGCTTGTGTCTGGATACAAAAAGGTCACATTTTGCCATTTTTTTTTTTCGATGAGCTAGAGTAGACAACTAGGTATAGTGTAGAAGGGCAGAACAATCCCCTACTACCTTGTAATTCATCATTCCCTCATGGTCCCCCCTGGGTCTGAGGGTGGCGGAAATGTCAAAAAAGGTCAACATTTCACAAACAAAAAAGGTCACATTTTTGCCATTGTTTTTTTTTCACCCTCGCGCTTTTCTAGCACAGCGAGGGTGTTGTCATGATGGGCGAATCCTCGATGTCGTATTTGTGACAACTATCGGGGCTTCATTTTGTTGATCCGTACTCGATGAAATTTTGTAGTGGGTAGGGATGGTATGGGGACGCCTTGATAGAGGCATAATCCCAAATCGGGGCGTGTTTTGGCCTCTTCGGAGTGTTTTCGGGCTGTGGGATCTTTTAGAATTGGAGGGAAATTGGAGGGAAATTGGTAATATTCGGTGAATGTTACGACTATGCCCCGTTCATTTAGATTACGCACCTGCCTGCCGAGTCCTGGCATTTGGCAAAGAATTCTCGCTGTGTTCTTCTCTGGTTCTATTAGAGATCGACCGATTCACCTCCCTTGTGGGTATGCCCTATCATAATATGAATGGTGTTTTGTAAGCTCCGTCAGTCAAGGGTATCAATCACCGAAAATAAGAACGTCGACAATGGGGGGGGGGGGGGGGGGGCGTCCTTCCAATATTACGGCGGTCCCGTATTTCCCACGGTGGGAGTCCTGTTGTCACAGACTCCTGAAGGTATGCAATATGATGGGCTCGGGCGAACATCAAACTTTTCCCACGGTGCTAAACGCACTATAGGCCTAGCTAATTTAATATGCACGATCTTACTTCCCCCACTCCGTAGTCATGAGGAGTTGCACCAATCTATTTGTATATTACAACCATTGATCTCGTTTGTTTTGTCCTTGGTCCCCGGTTTCACCAATGGAGAGTCCATTACAAATCACTGACCTCGTTGATAAAACATATGTTGCCTTTCTCTGCCTTTGCCGGTTCCTATCGTAGTGTGTTTATGCACGGAGCTTGGGCTGTCATAAGAACACAGTCAACCGGGAGTAACACAGGATGTTCAGACGATTGGCTTACCATACCACATTTGCCTACAGTACACATAAAATGATTATGGTCCAGAGATGAGAAAGATCTTCTATGGTATGGTCGCTATTCGTATAGTTATTACTTCTGCACATGTATGACATTTTGGCATGTTGCAAGAGTTATAAGCTTAGCGATACAAAATACATCAGGGAGTGGCATTGATGATGGGGGCAGCTTCAACCAGTACTCTACAGACAGTGGCGTAGCCAGAGGGGGGCGGGGTGGGGCAGCTGCCCCCCTGTGGGGGAATCTTGTCCCCATCTTTCCCCTGAAAAATTAGTGATTTACCTAGGCCATATACTATACTACCAAATTTTAGTATATGCTTGCACCCGAAAATACATGTGCCCGCCCCCCCTTTGCCCCCCCCTAGAAAAAAAAAAAGCTGGGGGCTACGCCACTGTCTACAGATTGGATTGATCATTGATCTGTAAATTATTAATTCATAGTAACTGTTTCATGTACAAAACACACTCCATGTTCATGAAGTTGTCACTAACGAAACATGTTTCTCGTCCCCACCACGGTCCCCTTCCTCCTTTTTTGAGGCCCGCCTCGATTTTATTTTTTTATTTTCAAAAATCCATAAAATTAAAAAAAAAAAAATTAAATGTTAAATAAAAAACGAAATCCATTCAGGAATTGGTTTTCAAAGACTGATGACTGCCGAATTTTGCGCCTGCACGAAAATGCAATTCTTACTGCATAAGCCTCCTAATCATTTTTTCCGTCTTTGAATTCAGTGCATGATATCAAAGATCCGAAAACATAACCATCTTTTTTAAAAAAGACATCCCCAATGCTTTAATGCAGATAAGCATTTAAATGACCAACGCCCTGGGAATCTATCTATACACGCTAGTCATCCATGGGCAGCTGCATTGTTTTTGTTGTTTGTTTTTTTTGGCAGATCTCTCTTCTGTATTGCAGCACCATGCACTAGTACGATTTCGCCGTATTTTGTCCGTTTTTTTTAGTCCATAAGTGAAACAAAATGATGAGTACGTTCAGAATATCTCGAGCGACTGTTTAAAAACAAGAAAATAGATTTAAAAAAATAATTTCTAGGAGTCCTTAGATATTTGGACCAATAAGTTCTGAAATTTTCATACATAATAACCCCACCTTTGAAAATGAAATATTTTTCCTTAAAATTGGCAGAAACTTCACAAATCAAATCACATCAAGTTATTAAAAACCACCCAAACGGGGCCCGACATTTATTATTCCTGACAACTTTCACGATACACAGCAAGTGATTTTATTCTGTTTCCACTGATAGCCCTATTAAGTATGTCATCAAGGGCCAGTTTATTATTGTGTAGAGACTGTTTTGTGATTCGCAATCGCGGCAGTATTAGTCATCAACTCAAGCAGGGGGAAGGTAATCATCAACAGTTTTGTCCTTTATTTTAAATATTCTACACTTTTTTATATTTAACTCTCTCTGGATTCAAATTTGAGGCTATTGTAATGTTTATACATCATAAATTTATCGTGTTTTCCTTTCTCATACGGGCAGTTGAAGCAAGTAACTGACTACAGTGTGAGTCAATAAACACCCACATTCAGGAAATATTTTTTTTTCCAAAGGTTAAACGTTATTTTTGGCTTGCAATATTGTGCTTGGTTTTGTTTTTCACAGATAACCAAGGCTATCCAGAAGATTTTT
>JAMKCH010072413.1:0-13850 GCA_023653785.1 Ophioderma brevispina
CTTATTATTAAGATTCCAAACCAAAATTTGATAGAGTGACTAAGCATGGTGAGAAGTATGGATAACTTCCTAACTTCACTCTTACAGCAGTATTTGGTAGATTATTTTGTTAACCCCTAAAATCATTTTACAAACTTTAACATGTAACTCACTCTTAAATTTATCACAGATAGAAGATAAAATTGAATCATTCAGATTCTTACTAAAACGGGTTGCCCATGACTTCACACCGTACTAAGAATTGGGTTGAATAAGAGTACTAAATAATTTCAAACTACATTTAAAAGAAGAGCCTGTAAAGGTTTCTCTTTTTAAAAAATAAGCCTTTGAAGCTTTTTTCTTTTAGTCGTGAAATTGTTTCGAAAAAGAACCCGATGGGGTGAAAATTATACCCACATAACAGTATTCTGTGTTAGCTTTAGATTTACGTTTCCATAATTAACCTTGATATTATTTACAGTACGCCCACTTTTTATTAAAATCATAGTTTTGGGGATTTGTCAATATTTACTAATAACTTCCCATTTCATCATAACTGTAAGTCTATCTAGAGCACATTGCAATCCTTTGGCACTTTCTGACAAATATTATATCATCGCATACATTAGACACGTTAGAGATCTATCATTTAAATTCACAGGATCACAATCAGAGTCAAATATATTTGGAAGATCGCTAATGTAGATGTTTAAAAAACTTGCTGAGCACACAGATCCCTTGTTTGACCCCGACAGATGTATCAAAAGAATCAGTTAATTTGCTATCACATTTACGCAAAAGAGACGACTTATACATGGTCCTTGTACAGATTTTAAAAGAAGTTTCCACCAATACCAACCTGGTTTAATTTAAATATCATTCATCTCGCCAGACTGTGTCAAATGCCGAAGAGACTCAATTAAAACAACCAAACAAATATGAGCTTTTTCCACATTCTATTAATGTCTTGTCAATTAGTGACTTAGGACTAACCATGATCCTAGTTTCGAGATCCTTTGTTTAAATCCCGTTTGACTAGGTGGTAATAACAGAATTGGTATGAATACCAGTGTTTAACGGTTATGTAAAACTAAACAAAATAATTTGCATAACCTCCTGGAAACTGCATTCCTCTGTAATTGGTCGGAATAGATCGTCACCTTTTTATGTATTACAGTCAAGGAATTTAATCTCCACTTTGAGGACAATGGGGCAGAAGTAACCTCTCCAATTTCTGGTCTACATCGCAAAATCACCCCTGAGGCTCTTAGCCAATTCCCATGCCACTCAAGGACTAATGATCTGCTTATGATTTCAACTTGTTTTTAATTAAGTGTGTAAATTTCATCAAATTGTCTTAAATTGACAAACTACCTAATAACTTGTTCAGTTCAGTCTTTACCATATTGAAAAAAAGTAATGGTATTCAATGGTTAAACTTGGGAGGGGGATGTCTCTAATAGGGAAAAAGGAAAAAGAATAACCGGTTGCTAAAAAACTCAGAATTTAGCTCTAAGAAGCCAAAAAAATTGGAAAAAATCATATTTTTTTAGTTCCATATGAACTTCTATGGCTTAAAATTCACTTCCCAAGATCATAAATTGTTTTTCCAAACACAACCCAGTATGATGTTATGATTGGTACTTAATAAAATAATTATATATTTGAATTATTTGCCATTTACCAAAAACAAAACATGTCACAATAAAACAAATACAGATTATGTGCAATGAAGCAACTCCGGCAGGCCTGTAACCAGGATTTTTTTTAGTGAGGGGCAATTTTCTTCAGAAAGGACTTACCCCAAATTTGCAAAAGGGCATGGGTGAATTTGACAAAGTGGACTTTTTTTGCAAAATGTAAACTTTTTTCAACAAAAACAAACTCCCGATTTTTGCCTTTTTTGGACGTGTTCCGCTCTTTTTTAGAGGTTTGGGGGCGTTTTGAAATTGGGGAGGGGAACCCACCCTCGTCCCCACTGCCCCTCCCCTTACGGGCCTGTACTCAGGATTAGTAATGGTCTAAAGTCAGAACTCAGAGATTTCGAAATATTATTTTTTTTTTGTGGTAAATAGTCACCTAGAACTAAAGATAGTACCTAAAATGCACCCTTCCGAAATTTGAATGAATCAGATTTTTTTCGTTTTGATGCAGTAACCTTTATGTGTAGTATTACGCCCCATAGGAAACTGTGTATAACAAAATTTTCCGGCATCGGAATTTTATAACAAAGTTGTGATTTTCTATATGAAGTAATTCGATTTTAGCTTAGCAATTCAACACATGTGGATTAGTATATGGACAAGCATTTGTACATGCAAAAACATTATTTTTTTTGGAAATTGGGCGCCCTCCTCAGGAAATCGCTGATCGGCCTAAGAAAATCCAGGACAACAGGTTGCTTTATTATCCTTTCCGCTTGATGATTGATGATAATGATCATCATGATCCTTACAAGGTCTGTTGAAATCTGTGACACACTTCTTTGCCAACATCCCAAGTCTAATCTGAGGGTGGTCTGATTAATCAGGTTCCTGATTAGAAAGCAATGCCCCATGAAACAGTGCTCTCCTCGTGCTGCAATGGTATAATACATGGTAGAGGCATGTCCCATAGATCGACATGTGGTTATGAAACTAGGATGTTCTTCAGAGATTTTTTGACTTGCATGAAGTAGCCCTTGTATGATTGCCATTTAAGCAGTCTTTGGAGTGCCTCTTTCTTAGTCCATATTTCTGCTGGGATTCTGCTCATATAGTAAGATTTTTTTTTTAAATTTATACCAGGCACTGTGTTAATTTAATTCCTCTGGAGTCCGGACATTTAAGGCACTATCAGTGTTTCCCTAATCAGAAATTGAAAAAAAAATCATCAATCAAATTTTTAGAATTTTGTAACACGTTGTGCCCATAACCCTGTGATAAGTCTAAAATCAAAAACCTGTAAGGACAAAATCTAATGTTAATGAGCCAATTACTGTCCGTACAGACACTTACTGTGATTTGAACCACCGCTTTTTCTCTTCCTTTTCTGACATTTTTGCAGTTGGAAATATACCTTATGAGAGTTCTTTTCTAATATTCTTATCAACCTTAGGCTATTTCCCTTGCTAAGTCCAAATATTTGTGTATCTTTTGTAGGGTAATCCACTGATACGATGCTCAGGGTGTCAATCTGGCTAATCATTCCGGTCTGGGTCCCCTCCCAAAATAGAAAGGCCAACTCGACCCAATGGTACTCACCTAGTTTAACAGAATTTGGGTGGGTAGGTCGATGATCACAGTCCCGCCACTCTAACTCCACTACTGGTCAGGCAAATCATTGCACATTAATAAAATATCCCGAGCAATATGTATAAGATTTTCACGTGTACATATCCTTTGCGGATATCAGGCCAGTCCTGTTCCTGTACTTGGCGAAAAAGCACTTGCCAACAGCCAATCAACCATTTCTCAAAACTATTGTGTTTTATGAGTATTAAATCTTTGTATGGAGTACATTTTGATATTTAGGCATTCATACAAGTTACCTGATAGAACTCACAAGTCTTTCTATTTTGTGAAGTGAAAATATTCAATTATAGTTTTTTTTATCTTCCTCACACGATCGTGGGTCACTCTGATCAAGGAAGTGCGACCGCCGCATTGTTATAGCTTGGTTAACATGTTATATGCACAACACACAGTCCCCACCACAATGATGTGTAATATACCATGCTGTACGATACGGCGGTGACCATGTTGTAATTAACCACTCGGGGCCAGCTTGGTAAGAAGGACCACCCGTATTTGTCGTTTGCCTGCCAATACCCTAAATTTGGCCATATACATCCATGTTCAGCATTATCACGTACGTGGTATACATATAAACATAGGCCTACCCGCCCCCCCCCCTATTGTACGGTAATGCATCAGTGCGATGCCTTGGTTTCGGGTTGGGTTTTTTGATTTGTTTTACCACCTTCTTAAAAACAATTGGATATAACATATTCATTCACTAACATAGTGTTGAGTATTCAACCGGCCCGCAATAATCCATGATCATCCCTTGTACATTCATAGGTTAAATATGTTAAATGACCATTCACAATGGTCAAACCATTTTCACAACCTAAGCAGCTCAGTCGACTTTGATCGAGAATTTGGGTAGGTACCCATACCGGAATTATTAGCCAGCTTAACTTCGTTTTGCGGTACTGATGTGTCTTAAGGTAGGATCATAGATAAAATGGTCGACAGAAATGACCATGAAATAAAAACCCCTGAATCAATTTAGTCCAAACTACTTGACTATGGTAATTATTGAACTGCCTCCACAATTTTTTTGCATTTTCAAGACTGCATGATTTGTTTTAGTGGTTTTTATTTATTTTTTTTTAAAAATTTCCTAATTTTTACAATCAATATTTTCCGTTTTCCCAGCCTACCGTATGTTCCTAATAAACGCCCTGGGCGGTGCATTTTCAAAAGAGGGGGCGTTTATTACAGTCAAAAATGGAAAGTAAAAAGTCCCCACAAAACTCACCTTACACAGTTTATAAAAGATTCCTGGGGGTCCAGATGTCGTTATAAACATGAATCCACGAACATCACTTTGTACTTAGTAGAAAGTATTGATGACAACATCGATTATGATACGATACGACATTCCCTGGCCATTTAAAATCATGCTATTTAGGTAGCGTACTCATTTTCTTGATGTTTTATCCAAAAATCGTAGGGGGCGATTATAGAGCAGGGGGGCGTTTATTAGGAACCAACACGGTAAATGGAAGGTGCTTTTAAGCTGAAACTTTCGGGATTGTGTATAAACAAAATACTTTAAATCTCAACGTTTGCTTTTTCGATCAAGTGTTTAATTCTTTCAGAAAAAATATTTTAGGGAAAAATCATTTAAAAAGGGGATAATTAAAACACCTATTACAATACCTGCCAACCTTCCCTGTTTTTTAGGAATCATCCTTATTTTGAACTTTCAAACTTGACCTAAAAAAATAGGGATCTCCCATTCTAATTTAAAACGAATCTTGAAGGTAATGCCAGAAAAGTGCGGAATGTTTTTGGGTCTGAAGCTCTTTCTGCCCAGCTTAAAATACACGGAAAAACCCAGTAACTTAGGAGACTCTGCCCCCTTGTACTCCACTAGAGGGCCTTAACTAAAGTTGATCACAAAATAGACTCCGACCATAAGGGCTTTGTGATGGTGGTCGCGACACATGCATTCTGATTTTTGGTTTCTCAGTTGGAGAGGTAGTTGCTATTATTTCAATAGAAACACTCAATCTGCAAAATCTAACGTGAGAATTTTCTAAATTTGATTCCTTTCATATGACAACTTATCGTCACCAAAGGAGTTGTAGTTTTTCTAGGAAAAATTATGAAAAAAAAAAGTGGATACTTCAACAAAAAAGTGTTGTTGGTGTGACAACCAGTTCTTTGTTTTTGATTCCACAAAAATTAAAAAAATGTATGGATTTTTGAGCTTTCTTAACCATTAAAACAAAACACCATCTTATAACTAATCATTACTTGAGAAATAGTTGAAATAAAATGTGTAGTTTTCACAAAATTGCCCCATTTTGGTTCATTTTCTATACTGCCAACATCAGCACATTGGGTTTATACAAAGTCTATGGGAATGGAAAAATGCATTAAGTGACATATCTCTAAAACGCCTTTTTTGAAAAAAAATAAACTTGGCAGATGTTTCTTTCACCATACCAACATTTCTGAGATTTCAACAACGATGGGCACGAAGCCGTAGCCGATAATCCTACCTAATTATACAAATGTCACTCTAGTTCATGACAAAAAAGATAATTGCCTAAGCTTGTGGAGTATTTGTTAATTTTAGATAGGCTTGTGTACATAAAAAATGACTTTGTCAAAAAATGAGTGATGCTCTTCATGAAATCTCTGAAGTCCCTTAACCCTCGTATACAGACGGGGGGGGGGCGGGGTTACCACCCCCATTAAGATTTTGTCCCTTTTTCCCTTTATATACCAAAAAACATCCACCGGGGTATAGGTTATAGGTGATACGGTGATCCCAAAGTGAGGATGGGGGAGGGGGTGGAGACAAGGAACTATCCGAATATCACATACCAAGGTCAAAAGGTCATGCGAGGTCAAGTTGTAAGATGAACCAATGTTGTTAAAATGACCTAAATGAAAAGGTTGAAGTTCATTGGAACCAAACTTAGTCTACATGAGGTGCAACATTGGATCCCTAATTTTTTGGGGTTGGATTTTGATGAGGAGTCACAGTGCCTAACGTCAAAGAGTCATATGTGACCTATCATTACAAACGCGAACGGGAAGTGACAAATGTGTGTCGGTTTTTTTTTTTTTGTCGCTCGAGACCGATGTATTTTTGGTTCTACTTGATGGGAATATAAATTTTCCAAGCCCAATAATCCAGTTTTTCATATTTTCAACTAATGACAGTGACATAATGGGATGTTGGTACTTATTTTGATACTGATGGAAAGAAGAAATGTAAGCTATTCTATTGGTACACCAAAAACAAAAAAATTTTATAGAATGGATGTTCAGTTAGGCCGGGCTGGTAACAAAAATCACAGGGGTGGTATCTGATAAACCCCACCCCTCCTTTCGGGAGTTCTGTACAAAAAACAAAATGGCTCAGGTCGACGACCGGGGGTCAACACACACAAGCTTAATTGACTTGGAACTACCATAATGTTGTAACAACGGCCTACCTGATCCACTATGCTTTTGAATAAAAATGGATGCATTTTATTGTGATGTTTGGTTTTGTTTGGAGAAGAAACTTGGATCATTGGTTGTGTGAAGACCAGCTGACATTGGAAGCTCCTCAGGAACCCTTGCCTGGAGAGGTGGCATTCAGTCCTGCAACATGCTGCAGCTTATGTCGACAGGCAGGGTAAGTAGCCTATCAAATAATATACTTGCCAGATAACCCTTACACGGCCGAGGAGCAATGAGACGAAAGAAAACGTGGTACCGGTCGGAAAATGGTTCTCGTTGCATCTCGCGTTTCCCAACGATTTTTGTCGCGCAAACTTGACTCGCATTGGCCCATATTGAATCGGGCGTCTTTCGGGTAAATGAAGCGATGTTCCTAGTTGCATTTGGCCGTCTTACGGAAAAATGACGCGATGTTCCTCGTTGCATTTGGGCCGTCTTTACGGAGAAAATGACGCGATGTTCCTCGTTGCATTTGGGCCGTTATGAATGGGAAATGATGCGATTGCTTTTCACTGATTTCGGACGGTTTGCCCAGCAGAAGGCGCAATGCTTTTCATCAGGCGGGTGACATGTGTACAAATGCCCTAGACAATTCGATTCGATGGTATAGCGCCACCATTTTCGATAATTAAGTATTTTTTTAATTATGCATAACGCATTCATGACGTAAACGGAGCAGAGTAGCATAATAGTGCCACGCACGACTATGATGTAGCTTATAGCGCCACTCACGACTGCCGAACTATATGCTACAAAACTTCATGCAGATCAGTGTGAAGAACGCATCCATTATTTATTTATTTTATTATTTATTACCCTGTTTTTCTGGCATCGCACGCGATGTTTCCGTTGCATCTGGACGTCTTTCGGGGTGTAAATGCGAGCGATGTTTTTCGTTGCCATCTGGGCCGTCTTACGGGGAAATGACGCGATGTTTTCTTGCATTTGGGCCGTCTTCGGGAAAATGACCCGAGGTTTTCGTTGCTTGGGCCGTTTTGACGTTACCCTACTTATTCCTGTGCCGGGAAAAAACGGCCGAGAAGATGCAATGAAACGCAAGCTTCGGCTCTCGTTGCATCTGGGCCGTTAAATAAAAATAGATTGCCTTCGTTGCATTTGGGGCCGTCGCCGGCCCCAAAACGACCCGGTCAGGGTTAGGGTTAATCAGTCAGTAATAAAAAAAGAGTAAGTTTAAACCCTGACGTCCAAAGCAACCTGGAACCCTTGCGCATTATTGGAAATAGGGAGTAACCCGGGTTTCGAGGGTCTTTGACACCCTTGAATGACCCCTGATGAACTTGTCGTGACCTTAAGATTTTTGCATCAATATCAACACACCTAAGTTCATGTCTGTTCTCCAATGTTTACCCCATTTGACCACTTGAATGACCCATGATGACCTGTAATCCACTAACCAATACAAACTCGGTCTGCGGCTGTAAGGGCACCCACCCACCAAGTTTCAGATACGCGGCGACCCTCGTCTCCGAGAAAATAGACGCGGTCAGACAGACAGCAGACACTGGTAAGATTTCTCTGCTTGGTTGGCGCCATAATTTAGGGTTTGTTTGTGGGTTGAGCAAATCTCTTAAAGAAACAATCTTGAGACAACTAGACATGCTTTGGCTACTTGCAAAGATACAGATAAGTTTGGCAAATGGAACACCTCTATGCTATGTTCAAAGAAAACATGAGGGACCTCAAGGGTATTTCCCTTGCCTTTTGGCCAACAAAAGAACTTCATTTGATATTTGAGCTTTGTTGAACCAAAGTGTCAGTGTATATAACCACAATCATAGTTTGACTTTGCTTCATTTGATGACCCTTGATCTCTATGGCAGCTATAGTTGTATTTTAGTCCAATATTGCCTAAATAAATGCACACTGCAAATGGTTAGTGGTTCTGTGTGACACTGTCTAGTAATCATAGTCATTAATTTGGGGCAGAAAAAGCATTTTAAAGGCAGCCTATTTCATCCACATGGCCTTGACCATTGGGAACATTGCAGTTGTTTTGTGACATGTCGCCCCCTGCGGGGTTCGGACGTTACGAAATGGCCCGCTGTCCACCCCCTTCAGTGCATTGTCGTAATAAATAAGAAGGCGACTAAAAGGAGCCGGCCCTGCGGAGTGGGGTTTTAGAATAGGCCCGCTTTGTCCCCCTTAACATGTCGGTAAAAGGCGACTATAAGGTGCAACTCGTCGATCTGAACAGACGGTTGTATTTAAATTTATAGGTTTTGATCTAAGTTGTTGTAATATTTGTAATAGTGTCTATTGTATGATTCTCGTAAAGTAGTTTAAAATTGGGATCAGTTAACATGAAAAATACCATTTATCAATATATATATGTACATATGTAAGACCATCTATTTAATCTGTAAACTATTGCCTTTATGTTTCAATACTGTATTGATGTATCTTGTCTTGTAGTTGAAATGTTTTCTCTTGATACATGATGGGTGATGATATGTCATCAGTGTATGTTGTGTACTTCTTCTTCATGTCACGTTGCATACACTTATGCTGGTGGTCCGCAAAAGAGGTCTCCACTGAGTGCGGTCGGCTGCCTTTCTAGTAGCACCAACGATGTTGTTCCTGTGCACTTCTTGATGTCATCAAACAACTTGCTGCCGGCCTACCCTCTTCTCTTCCCTTCGACCATCGCTTGCAAGATCTTTCTCCAAGGCACTGTGTCTTGGACAGGCCAAAATAGTCTAGTTTTCTTGCTATGACATCAGAAAGCAAGTTCGTCTTCTTCACACCCAATCTGTTTCCAGGACCATTGCAAGTTGGTTTATGCGCTGTCCAAGGAACTCAGCACTCTCCGGTAGCACCAAAGCTCAAAGGAATATCAATGGTACTATTTCTGTCCTTCCTTCAGTGTCCAGACTCACAACCATATGTCGCCAACAGCAAAAAGCATGCTGACTAAGAAGTCGAACCTTCAGTGCTGTTGGAACCTTGTCCTCCCAGATTTTTGACATGCTTTGAACCATGTTCCGGGTGCGGTGATAGCAGTATCTTATTTCTGGTGCAGTCACCTTTAACATGATAAGGAACAAGGAACTCAAAGCTAGTTATCTCCTCAATGACATTTCCATCCACTTGAAACCTTCACCATTATCTTTCCTATCATCATGCCCCGCGAGTTCGGGTTTTAGAAATTGCCGAGGAGTTCCCCTGCATGTCGTAAAAGGCGACTAATGGGGCCCCCTGCAGTTCGGGGTTAGAATTGGTCCGATGTGTTCCCCTGCATGTCCTAAAAGGCGACTAAGGGCAACTCTGCTGTTATTTGAACAGAACGTGGGGGGTGGGCGTTTGTAAATTTAACTTTAGATTATTATTTATCAATGTGAAATTCTTTCGACTGTGTATTGTATTATTAAGATGTTCTGTTGTTTACTCTTTTAAGTACATGTAGCTTAAAATCAATTAACATTAAACCAACTATTTATCATTACATTTGTACATATGTAAGACCACCTATTTTTTTTTTTGTATAGTAAATAGTAGCATTTATTAGGGTTTCTACTGTATAATTGTTGATGTATTTAAAATCTATCAGGTAGTTTGGGTCATAATGCCCAAGGGTGTATTGGAGCCATTTATAAAATGTACATGTATAGACAATCTATTGGTTCTTTAAAGGGGATCTCATGTTTGCATGTTCTGAATGTGATTGTCGATTATCTTTATTTTGAAGTTTTGCTTGGTACATGGATGAATGAGACCTTTTTGTCTCGGTCTATGATGTTATAGTTATAAATTTATCAGTATATCTATTTTGAACTTGTTTTTATTGATGCATGTTTTTCTAAGTGTATCTTTGCATTATTGGTTTACCTTGTTTTATACATGGATAGGTATCCTCTGGTTCACACTGTATGATGTGTATCCTTTTGTAATTGTTAATTGTAATTTGAATTGAAATGAAGTTTTAAAATATTGCGTTGGTTTTCTTATATTTTAAATGACAAATGTAATGAACGATATAACACACTTGTGTTGAGTGTCGTTAAATTTTTAATACTCGCTCACTCACTCCCTATCACACGATACACCAATTATTTTGTCTTATTGATGTTCAGCAACAACCCCCTTCATTTCCTAGCTAATTTCACTGCTCTCAGGGGGTCCATTAACTCCTTTCTACTACTACAAACAAGGGTAGTGTCATCTGCAGATCTCAGAATGTAGTAATCCGTTGTCCGCCAATCTATCCCTCCATGGAAGTCTTCAAGTGCTTCTCTAAATAATCAATTTCAGCATATATTTGAAAATTGCGATGACAGGATGCGCCTGTCTGACGCTCTCCGACAAATTTTGAACCACACTGAATTTCCCCCTACTGTTCTACAGGCAGGATTCCTGGTCTTGATAAAGCTTGCAATAAGGAAACAATGTGAGCTGGAAACCCCATTTGTAACATTATAACCACCGGTCTGTGGTGGGCTACACAGTCCAAAAGCTTTGCTATAATCGATGAAACCGAGATCCAGTGGCATTTTTTGTGGCCTCTGCACTTCTCGATTATGTTCCTGATATTAACAATTTGGTCCCTGGTACCTCTTCCAGCTCGGAAACATGCCTGTCAGGGGCAAAAAATTGTTCTTTCCTCAGGAGCAACATTCAATGTTCACATAGATACCACAAGACTTTCAACCATTTCCTCTAAGCGGCGCTCCCAGCTCCGCATTTTTTTCACCCCTGCTTGCCTGTTCTTCAGCAATCTCCACGTCCAGTTTCTGGACCCTCCTGTTTAATAATTTTCAAAAGCACCTTGCTAGCATGGCTGATGGTTCTGTGGTTGGAGCACTCTTTCAGGTTGCCCTTCTTTGGTAATGGAATTAAAGACTGCTTGGGCAACCAATCATCGGCCATACTCGCTTCCCTCCATATCGTTACACAAGCTCCACATGGCTTGGACACCCTCTTCCCCACTGGCTTTCCACAACTCTCCTGGGATATCATCAAAACCTGGAGTTTTTCCCTTTTAAGTTGGTACATTGCTTGACGCACTTCACTCTTCAGGGCAGTGGTTCACACTCTGTCTTTGGAATGTTTACAGACTTTGCACTTTTCTCTTTCACTCATACAGCTCTGAGCAGTATTCTGCCCATCTGGACTTGATGTCGTCATCTTCTGTTACGTGTTGCCATTCTTGTCATTGATCACATCTGTCTAGTAGAGAACTTCTGAGTGAGCTCCTTCCCTAACCAAATACCCTTCTTGGAGTTCTGATCTCTCATCTCCTCACCTTTCTCTCAATCTCTTTGATCGCCCTCACTGATTTCTTTAACTTTTTATTCTGTTTTTGCCATTCTGATTATCACCTCTCTTCCTCGCCTCTGTCTTTTGTCTGCCAACTCCTAAGTTCTCTGGGATAACCATGGTTTTGTTCCTTTCTCTTTCTCTTTGGGAGGGTTGCCTTCGCAGCCGCTGAGCATATCAGGCCCTTCATTTGCTCCCAAGTTTTCATTTGGCGACTGTTCTTCATCGACTAGAGCTGGAGTTACCGTTTAATTTCCTATCCGTTTACACGTCCTTTAGTTCTTTCGTTTAAACGTTTCAAAGGGTCATAACAAGTTACAACTGCCGCTTTGGCCCTTCCACGCAAATGCACGTCTTGCACCATAAATCGTTCGTAATCGGGTTACCGGCTTTTGCATTCGATCAAAATCATCATCTTGAACCATAAAATGTTGTTTGTACTTACTATGTTTATGTTTTCATCCAAAATAAAGCAAGTTGAATGATCCCCAAAGATCCCAACGACGAATCACTGTTGGATCTGCCATTTTACCTTTTTTGTAGATCCGAGTAATATAGATCCCTCGGTAATTTAAAGCACCGCGTACTTGGGGCCGTGGTATGCGGGTATATGCCGAAGTTCCCTCTCCACTGACGTGTAAACTGTAGTGGAAATTTTCTAACGTGGTAGTGACCCTTCCGTTGTGTAAAGGTTTAAACGTTTACACGTCACAGCACTATCATCGACCTCCCTCAGCCAGAGCTGGAACTTTATTTGCACACAAACGAGAAGTGGTCTGGAATGTTGTCCACATCATATCTTTGGTGGTGGTGCCTCCTTCTTTACTTTCAATTCAGCTTCATGCTTCTCAGCAAGCAGTCTATGGTCACTACTGCCACAATCACACAGATTGTGGCATGATGTGTAATACCGTAATTATAATTGTGAATCTTGTGGAAGGCTGTTTCTCTTTGTGTTTGTAGTTCATGGGTTATCTTATTTTATACATTGATGGGTTGATGACTGGTTTGCACAGTGTAGTGATTGTATCTATTTCATTGTAATTTGAATTGAAATGTTGTACTATATTTACTGTGGTGTATTTTTACATGTAATAAAGGGTTTGATGTTTTTTTTTTAATCTTAATGACACTATATAACACAATGTGTGAGTTTTCGTAGTTCTGTATGGCGTATAATGAATGTAACTTGGTGGGTGGAAGGAAGTGGGCTGAGAAGTCCTCGACCTGAATTACTTTTTGGGCTTATGTCGGGCAAAATTATATATGCAAGTAGCTAAGTAAGTATGCCAAAATCATCGTAATTGCTATAATTTTGAAGGGGGGGGGGGGGGGCTTTTTGAAGTTTGGGGGGGGGGGCGGTACACCGTATATTCAAATTCCTTCCCTGCCTGAAAGCCTATCATGATGCTCATCTTCTTGGCAATTTGAAAGTGAGATATTGTGCGGCGTAGCTATGCAAATGAGCTAATTACATGTATGCATAATTACTGTATCTCTGAAACGGTCCATCGGATGGGTAAAATTCCTCTCGCAACATTAAATGAATACTATCCATGCCTCTTTTGTGTAATTCATATTGGGTCCAAGTGGCACTGTGGCCGATTAAGGGGCATTGTTTGATACAATTGATCTAATTAAATTGCCTAATTGCTGTAGCGCTGAAATGGTACATGCAAAAGTCCTTCACTACATGAGACTTATATGGCGTACATCTTTTGTGTGAATCACAATTGCGTCAAAGTGCAGCGTGGTCAATAAAAGGGTCTTGTTTGATGCAATTGATCTAATTAAATATATGCGTAATTGCTGTATCCTTAAATGGTACCTTGGATATTGCAAAATCCTTTGCTCCAGGAACTTACG
>JAMKCH010072414.1:0-59429 GCA_023653785.1 Ophioderma brevispina
CTATAGTATACCTTTGGCACTACAATTTGATGCACGACCTTCCATTCTTCATCAAAAAGTGCATCGGGTGGCCGCCATTTTCTCATGAGGACCCCATTTTGCTTGTAGAAACATACAGGAATTTGCTCAGCTTCCTGTTGCGTCAGTGCCCTCTCACCAAACTTCTAAGTGCTGGGTCACTGTGCTGCTCATTTACCAGCTTGTCATGGCTTAAAGGGTCTCCTTTACAGTCCCTAACTCTATCATGCTCAGCGGCTGGATTTTCATGGTTTACCAGCTTGTCACTTTGTTTGTGCTCGGGGGCTGGATTTTCACTAACAGGGAATTTTAGTCTCCCCTGAAGAGGGAAGATGACCTCCAAATTCCTCTAATTTTGAGAGAAAAGTATCCTCTAAATTTGGGACCAAGTCATCCTCGACGCTCTTCCTATATGTGTGAGTATTTTGACTCATCACCTGCTCACTGTTTTCCTGTGAGGCTTTCCTGGTCATTGACCTAGTTACTGCACATGCTGGGAAAATGTCTATTTCCTCATCAAATTTATCTACTGTACAGGGCACCTGTGAAACTATGGGATCTGGGAGTACTTTCCCCCCTGCATTCCCTAACAACATGGATACCAATTGTGACAGTTCCAGAAACCATGTCTGATTTCAAATTCATTTTGTGAAGAGGGACACTAATACAATCCATACCTATCCCCTGAATCAATGCACTAGTTCCTGTGGAACTCTCAATATCAAATGGAAGTGCATCTTCCAATATCATAGACTGGGCGCAGCATGTGTCCCGCATGATTCTAATGGGTTTTGGATCCAAACTATCACCTGAAAGTGACACAAATCCCTCCAAAACAAAAGGATTAAAGTCATCCTTTACTTTTTCTGTGTCAATTCCCTTTTGTGGAATTTCTTGTTTTTGATCTCAGTCAAAGCATAAACAAGCTGACTCAGTTTGTAAGTTTAGCATCCTTGGGGAATTCCCCACTTCCCCTATTGTGCAATCTAACAGGTGCACTTAGCAAAACAAACTAGGGGTATTCCCCCTTTCTCTCTTTTATAGTAAACAAAGTACTTTTCCGTGAGAAATCTCTTCTCAAATAAAATTGAGAAAATAATATTTTTAAAAGTTGAATCAGAAAAATGGAGGCCATATAACAACATGGTTAACGATGTTCGGCTAAAATTTAAACAGCGTTTGAAGTTAACCATGCTTTGAGAATTGCGTTTATTTTAGCGGGCGTTTAAAATGCGATTTAACCAGTGATTAGCGTTAAACATCGTTTGAGAATACGGGACATTATTACCAAACAAAAAAGTAAAGATTTAATTCTTCCTAAGAATGCACCCAATGAACAAGTCTTAGCAGACAGGTTCAATAACCACTTCATTAGTATAGGCATCATCCCAAATGCAAATTCACCCGATATCACAATTTAGATGAACATACCAATATGATGGTTTGGCATTGGATTTATTTTCGCTGTTTTTTTTCTGATACATGAGACAAATTGAAAGAGTTGACATAAATTGCAGTTCTAGTAAAATCATTGCGACCGACATGGAAAATCCACTGACCTCTACACATAGATAGCGGGTCTGAGTCGCCGATTGAAACATCTGGAAGTTGGTTTTTGACCTATACAATATGGCGGGAAACAATGCATACACCTTGTCAAACAATAGAACATCAGTGTGGAGTGTGTGCACCAGCAGGTGTATGCATCGTTTCCGCCATATTGTATAGGTCAAAAACCAACTTCCTGTTTCACTCGGCGACCATTCAACTGTGCGGCAGCCCGCTATCCACGTGTAGAGGTCAGTGGGAAAATCCAATTTACCATCTTTGGTTGGACAGCTGTTGTTGGACAGTTAGTGATTTACATCCGTCGCAGTTTCTAAAAATGTTAATACACGTACTTGCACTTAGGCCCAAGCAATCCCTGATGAGAAGCAAGTTGAGTACCAAGTTGTAAAATATGATATGGAGACTCATGATGAAGGAAGATTGACAAATAATACCATATGATTAAGATCAATAACTTTATTTCTGGAAATGCGTGGGGAAAGTTTAAGAAAATAAATACAAAATATTCCTCATGGCGTATGGTTTGGGCTAAGGGTAGCATAAAACCACCTTTGTTGTTATCCGTGGTCATTTGTTTTGGAATACGTATTTGGTACCCCAATTCCAATTGAGGAAAATACATTTTTTTTAAACAACGAGGTTGAGTAAAATTAATCTTTTCAAATGATTAATATTCATAGAATATCGGTTAAAAACTTAACCTTTAACCCTCGTCTACCGAAGGGGGGGTGTCCCCCCTTCGGGTTTTTCCCCGGCTTGCTAAAACCCCCTTTTTGGTGCCAAATTATTTAATGTAATTGTCAATTGACATGTTTTGATCCTTTTCATCCAAAAACAAACATCCACCGGGGTATAGGTAGGATACAGGGTGATCACAAACTGATGGATGGGGGTGGGGGGGTGGCAACCATCCCCCCTTCGGAAGAGAAGTACCAACATGCCTAGCATGACACTTGATTTTGGTACCAATAGATAGCTATGGTCCTCCTCTTTCCATTGATTCCAAAATGAGTACCAACATACCTAGCATTACGTCACAATGACGTCATAAAGTTCGTATGTCAGCAAAACTGCCAATTTCCATAGACACATAGTGTAGAATAGGGGAAAATTCAATTTTTCGCCAAAAAGGTTAGGAATATCAGGTTTTCATGCGGTTTTTGACTCTACTTGATGGGAAATGACTAGTTTTATATAATGAGAGCATTTTAGTGCTATAATAATGTGTTGAGTCACTAAATTGCAAAATATCAATTCAATATGTTCGTATTTTCTCAAAATATGACGTCATAGTGACGTCATAATGGGGATGTTGGTACTTATTTTGGTACCAATGAAAGCTATCCTTTGGTACCAAATTCACAGGAATTTGATGTTTAGTAACGAAAATCACAGCCCCCCCCTCCTTCGGGAATTTTGTTACAAAAAGTGGCTCAGGTAGACGAGGGTTAAATATCTGGCAACGTGTTTTGTGCCTGTGCTACGTATATGGTATATCCCCGTTACACATTACACATTAACAAATCAATGACGTTTGAAATTAAACAGATCAACACAGTTGCTGAGTGGAGTAAAATATCGTGACTCTTCTCGTGCCTCGTATCGTATCGTGACCTGTCACTGTCACGATAAGCGTATCGTTGCAAACTGGATGTCTCTTTTGTCTCTTCTTATGTAAGTACATATCATATAAATCCTATAAATATATCTGTGTACAGTCTTTTCTCAGTTATGTTTTACCAAATTTATGACAGTTTTGGCCAAATAACCTTAACATATTAACATTTTGTACGACTTTCTCTATATTTAAGGATTATGAAAAAGTAACGCAATATGCATAATGGGCTATTCCAGAAATTATCCACACACACCCCCAAAGATGACAGTGCTAATTCCCGCAGCCTTCTTCTCCAAAAATTCATGAGCATTCCCAAAGTGAAAGCCAAAAAGTGTATGGGAATTCATATCATGTACCCACAGTGTCATGTACCATGAAATCCAAAAGTGTATGGGAATTCCCCGAAGAAAATCGTAAAAGCATACCCAATATTCCAATTGTGTTACTTTAACAGATGCACTGAATAGATAATTGATTACTTGAGTAGCTAACCAAAGATGACTCTGAGAATTCCGATGACCTTACTTACCCACTAAAAATTAGATTTCTCAAAGACTTCTATCAGTTAGTAGGCTGTTTTTCCCTTTCTTTCTCCTCAATGGTCACAAACACCCATAGATGACATGATGAAAAAAATGCCAGGGAAATTCTCAATTCCCACACTGCTTTGTTAAACACAGATTGGGAATTTCCATAGTCATTTCGAATTTTGAAATTGCCATTTTTGGGGGTGTGGATAATTCCTGGAAGAGTCCAATTTAATAAGAAGCCTCAAAGGTTAAATAATAATACATTTTAGATTTGCTTTTGACTGAAACCTTGTTGTGGGTATATTTCGTGACTCCTTTTAACTACAGAAAATGTTGGGAATTGTAGACCCTTAGAAACGTTGTCTTAGGAAATGTATGAATACATAATCTTGCAGAGTCAACCATTTGTGGCAAATATATATAATATTGTACGATTGTATCTTCCATCGGGTAGAATAGAAAATAACAATATACTATACAAATTCTATACTATACAGTAGCCTATGAAAGGGAACATCAAGGAGAACGGGAAAATGAACATTTATTGGTATGAATCTATCGGCACATATATAATGAAATATCCCTAAATATGACGTACCAGATGGTTTTCATGGTCTCTGGAGTATTCCTTGCGAAGAAAACACCATTTTCATGCTTAATTAAGTTTTGAAGCCGCCATGTTTATTATTTACGCTATCGTTTTGCCACAAGCCATGTTTAGTCTTTCACACCAATTGAAAGATGATCGATGGTTAGTCAAGTTCTGGCCTGTATGAAAGACTATCGCGTTTACTTTTAACATTGAAATTAAAAACACAGCTTTAATTTAACGTTTTCCTTTAAAATATATAAATTTATCAAAAATGGCATACATGCCTATTTTTTATAAAATGAGCATGGGATTCTTGAGAAATATAGTTTTTAAAATAAAATTATGAAACTCTTCATCATGCAAAGAAGCGCTACTCGGTACATTGAAAAGTACGTAGATTGCTGAACCGCGCATTAGTGGGTTTCGAACACTGATCTCTATACAATGGATTGGAAACATGGGCTTCGTAATTGAGGCACTGACGGCCATATTGGTCATCCAAAAAGAGCCCAAGCAGGTGGTTAAGAGCCGGTCATTTATACAAAATGTGTTCCCATTGAAATGTGGATAATAAGCGACATAACAAACTGCGCGTATGGGATGGCATGTCTCCAAAACGTGCACTCGGGATACAACTTCTGTTAAACAGGTGTCTCTGGAATGATATTATGTTCCGTTGCTCCATTCATCTAATATACAATTACTGTTGTGTAGCCAATCCATTGTATAGAGATCAGTGGTTTACAGTGCGACTGCGATAAAACTATAAATATATATTACTCGACCCCTTTTAAAATGACCACGTTTTCATGGATTGTTAGTATTTAGGCCAACTAAATCACAAAATGATATCTAAAACACCCTTCTTTACATTTTTCTCAAATCACTGAGGTAAAAAAGTGTATTTTTTTTTGCAATAAAAATTTCTAAACGAAATTCGCAAGGATGAGGCAAGCTTGCTGAAGTCACGTGATATATTTTCGCTGGCTTCTGTTTCGGTATTGCATACGGCGTTGTAAATATACCACAGGGAATAAACAGGGTAGCTTCCATGATTGCTGTACAGTTGTGTACATTTATCGGAATAAATCTGGATTTTTTTCGCAAGGAATACTCCAATGGCCATGAAAACCATCTGGTACGTTTTATTTAGGGATGTTTCATTATATATGTGCCGATAGATTTATACCAATAAATCACTTTAAGGTGCGTGTCCGGATCGACAGCCCCATTTGAATGTTTTTCTATCAGAAAAAACGTTCATTTTTTTCACATTACCTCATTGAAATGTAAGCTCCTTTTTGTTTCCTTTTGATGTTATGAACAAAAACTTTCCAAATATGGTCAACCATATTAGTTAACACATACTGTCCTACGGGCCAATCCAAACGGCTCGTATGATTTGACTCAAAAGTTATAATCAG
Source organism: Ophioderma brevispina (assembly GCA_023653785.1). Lineage (NCBI taxonomy): Eukaryota > Metazoa > Echinodermata > Ophiuroidea > Amphilepidida > Ophiodermatidae > Ophioderma > Ophioderma brevispina. Next base: position 5,752 of record JAMKCH010072414.1, read on the forward strand.
ACGTTTTCAGTGATATGCTTCCATATAAGGGATAAAATATAGTGAAAAAACGACCATGATCGGGTCACCCACATTTGCGTAATATTTTAAAGATAACTCCTTATTTTGCCAGTGTAACAATGTCGTAAATGACATTTTTTTGGAAATCGAGATTTGTATGATTTAAAATAGACATTGAATGGTTTTGTCCATAATTACCAAGAAAAACGACACGTAGATACGGTCTTTCGACGGATATTCCTTATTTTGCTAGTGTAACAATGTCGTAAATGACATTTTTTTTTAAATCGAGATTTGTATGATATTAAAATAGACATTGAATGATTTTGTCCATAATTACCAAGAAAAACGACACGTAGATACGGTCTTTCGTTACTTAGATATTCTGGAGACTTGACATTTAAAATATTATCAAATTGTATATTTGCAATCCACGTTTAATGTATGGACGTTTAGTGTATTTTTTACATTTATCCTGTGCTAAATTCGTTTTCAATTAAACGTTTAGGACTTAATGAAACACATGATAGCGTCCCCACTTGCATAAAATGGCCAACAGCAAACATATTATATATATACAAAAAGTGTAGGTGGGGGAATGCCTTCAAATCATCAGTCGAACGTTATTGGGGGATGAAATTTCAAAGTCATCTGACTAATCTAAAATTCAGGACAAAATGTTTGTTACGTGAGAAGGAATACGTGAATATATAGTGCATACTTCCGTGATCCGCTTGTGGGGTTAGAGAAGAAAATAGGTTAGAGGTCAATATTATGCTATTGTCTTTGGTAATACAGGGGTCAAAAATAAAAGTCACCCATATTACTACAAAAGGTGCACTAACTTACTTGTTTTGTTACACAGATTAAAACAGAATTCTTTAGAACACTATGTCTGAAGCTGTATCACTATAGTAACAAGGAAACTTTATGACACTGCCATAGGTTAAACGTTATTTTTGCTTCGATATTCTCTTTGGTTATTTACAGGAATAAACTGGCTATCAAAAGATTTTTATTTGGTGTCTTTCGGTTGGGTTCAGAAACCATGCCAATTTTGCGGAGAGATCCAAAAATTCTGGTTGGCCATTTTAAACTATACAATGCGGAGAGACTGACACCGACGTATACCATAACTCATTATGGCAAAGACAATTCACATATACAATTTCAATTGGTATTGATTTCTTCTTGACAAAACATATCAGCTTGAATAAAACGGTCTATTGTGTAACATAAATTATAAGTAAAATATCTTAACAAATGAAATTACCATTGTTAAATGATAAAGATATAATTATTGAAAATCACTCCATATAAATGTCTCAGTTCATTGAACATAATGAAATTGCTCAGGGATTTTTGTTTTACATCTACAAGGTAATTATAGTACACAAATACTGTATGATCTGCATCCATAATCAGCATCCATAAATTGCGAGAACTAAAGCTGAAATTTTCTTAAATAAATTTGAATTCAAACTTAAAATTAAATTGTGCTTGTTTTCAAGCTGAATATAAAACCTCCAATGGTTTCACTTTGATTTCCAAGTTTCGTTGTAGGTTAAATCCATAACAACTTGCTGATCCAAAGTAAACTGTGGTCTCACACCAGTCATCTTGACTTTCTTATCTGCATCATTGAACATTTTTCACTCAGCATTTTCTTTTGTAATGTCGGGGATATTAATTTTGTAATCCTGCAATTATTCTCCCACCTATTATTTGACAATAATTTGGTGCTAGATTTTTTTTTACAAAATTCAATGCTTAAGACCATGCATGCTTTGTGGCTTAAAATGGCCAAACAGGGTTTTTAAGTCTCTCAGAAAAATAGGCATATATAACTTCTTCGTCCAAAGTCCAAATGATGCCAAATAAACGTTTTCTGAAAGCCTGTTTATCCCTGTTCATATCCAAAGCAAAGATTTGAGCAGAAATACTTATATTAACAAACTATTTTATTGGTTTTTTTTTTTTTTAAATTTTGAATGTAGAGTTTTATTGACTCACACTGTATTTATCAGAATATCGTACATATCACAAACTACTTTGTATTCTTGACACTAGAGAAACAAGTTGACATATTACTTTCTTTAAAAAATGTGTATCTTGAAACTTTGATCCTTGTAGTATGAAAGACAATGGGATATATGGTTCCTTCCCTATTTCCTAATATATTTCCCTCACAAAAGATATAGGGCAAACTGTACATTAATTTAATGATTGCATTGAAACAAACAAAAAACTTGCATATCTTCTAAGTTTATAACTCATTCGAATTTTTATCTCATGTATAAACTTTGACCCCCGTTTAAAGTTGTTCCACCACCTATATATACTTCTAACTTTTTATGTTATTCTCTAATGCATTCTAATTTGTCTGGGGCAAAATGCAAATAAAAGGTAGATACAATTTTGTTGTACTCACAAGAAGATTACAAACATTACAAGGAAAACTACAAGGAAAACACAGTTCAATATCACGGAATGCATCAGGTATATTAATAATAACATGTGATAAACAAGAGGTTCGAGGGTCTTCAACATGTTCAAGGCAATCTAATTTTTAGCAACTCCTGATAAGTTTGCTTGGAAAAGATCGATATCAGTGGTAACGTCTGCTCTATGCTTCGCGCAATCTGTTCTTATCAACAGATGCATATGATGGAGCATGTTCATCACCAGCTGAAGAGACCGAGGTGATGCTCTTTCTACCCTTATTGACTTCTGCATAAACTGGCAAATCCGATAAGGTCTTACCGGAGGGAATATGGTTCCGGTTCCCATTTACTTCAGCATGTATCGGTGTAGAATGGGCTATGAGGTGTATATCCATGTTGCCATTGGGAACTTCGTCATATAATCGAGATGTATCGACGTTGCCATTGGGAACATCTTCGTAGATCCGAGAAGGGACGCTTGGGTCTGTTACTGAACGGCTTTCTCCAACATTTTCCGCCCGTTTTTCTATCGCAGAATTTGTTAATTATTGTCTGGTCATCCTGTGCATTTCCGTCTGGATCCATATAAATATCGGATTCACATTTTTTGTGATCAATGGGAAAGGTATGTTCTGATTTGTTACTGTCAGATCTACTAATTGATTTATTAATAGGTGCCATGGACAATTCCGTGGTTGAATTGTCAACGCCTTCGTCAAGGGACATAGATAGATATCGCTCTGATATTGTTAAGGTATCCAGATAACCGTTTTTGTCGTCAAACCTCTCTGATTTTCGCCTGGTGGAACGTATACAGTAGCTGCAGGCTGCAAGTGTGAGCGCTAGGACAAGAATTCCAACCGATCCACCCGCACATATAATTATAATTATAAGAAGAGAAACGCCAACGTGGTCGACGTGACCTTCAGAATTTGCTGTAGTAATTAGCTCCGAGTTACTTTGTGTAGGAACTGTATCTGTAGAGACTGCACCAAGAGGCATGCTGGTCTCACTTCCTGACGTTGTTGTTTCAATGGGATTTGAATTATCTGGCATATGAATCGTAGATGTAATCGATACACCATCAGATATATTGGTATTACTTTCCGAAATTGATGTTGTAAATGTTTGCGCGTTAGTTGCTGTGTTAACTGTAGATGTAGGCAATCTAAATCCTGGACTTAGAAATACTTTAACATTACACGTATGGTTGACACCTTCGTAGTAACCATTTTTTGATGTGCACGTGAAAACGATACCATCGTCTTCAAAGGAAGGGAGAAATGATACCGTAGCGGGAGAAATGTAACTATCCTGCGACACTGTCTGACCGTCAGATCTTGTCCAAATGAGGTTGGCCGGTACAGTTGTAATAGTGCTATCAAACACTACACAAGGGAAAAGTGTCTGAAATCCATCCGCAATCCAAAGCTCACCAGTGCTTGGATTATATGATGCATGTTGCAAATTATGTGGACCAAGGCAAGTTGGTTTTGGTAAATGCATGACTGTGAGTTGAATTTCGTCGAAAACCTGACTTGGTGGGCTTGGCGATATGATCATACATTGGTAAAGACCAGCGTCAATCTCACTAATGCTTTGTATAGTTATTATCACAACAATCCGACCAGCTTCGCGCTGATCTATGGTTGAATTAAAACGTCCACTGGGTAAAATGATCTGTTGTACCAGAGTACCATTTTCTACCTCAACCAGTGTTTGATTTTGAAGGCTGATTACAATTCGATAGTCTCCAGATATTAAATTATCCACGGCACAAGTAAGATCCACCTTTTGTCCAACGACAACAGTAGTATTTGTTGTAGTAAATGACACAGTTTGTGACATACAAACAGGAAGCAACAGGTTAAAAGTTGTAGTTAATATGATGCAAGTATATCGTAAATTGAAGAAACTCATAATTTAATCTGGTGTCTTGACTTCTGAAAACAATAGTGGTATCTCAACTCCTCGTTAAGATTAGTGGCCCAATTTATATTCGCCAAAGTCGGGTTTAAGACAGGGTGGACACAATCAACGACTAATATTGCTGCTTAGGAAACCAATGGAATGAACTTGACCTCTGTATTGATCAGCTACAATGAACACTCTTTCATATTCATTTTGGTTATGGGTCACGCCTGATTAGTAATAAAGTCTGAGTTTCCATTCCACCTACGTAAGCCTTTATTCAACTTCACAAAGCTGTAAGAGGTGAACAAAGCGCCCTCGTTGGGAAATATTTTTGGAAAACATGACGTAAAGGAAAGTCATGTGGACTATTCAAATCCACTGGCATGCATCTTCAAATGTAATGACTTCTCCCGTACGGTCTATTTTTGTGTTTTGGTTTTGTTTACTGCTCCATTAGTTGGTTTGTTGGTTGCTTAGTATATATACCACAACAATATTATCCAACTGCCCATGAAGTGTTAACATATCCCGCAGTTGTTTCGTACATTGGTTATAGATAAACCTGTATTTTTGTGCAATTGCATAGCGTTTAAGAATCTTGTAACATTACATACTTTACTTTAAAAATAAAAAAAAAATAATAAAAGATATACATAAATCACAAGAAATAAAAGCAAATATGGTATCCGTATGTATATATTTGTCAAAGCAGCTCTACAAATGACATTTGTTTTTGCTATATTGTTCTTGTTTCATTTTGTCTGATTGGTTTTGTTTCCTTGTTTATCGTTTGTTTTAATTATCTGTTTTGTATGTGTTGAGGGTACATTTTGTGATTCTAACACTTTTTATTTGTTTTTATTTATAGATGACTAGAAGTCCTCGAGAAAAGCTTATTTCAAACAGTTGATTATAATCTTGCATTTTGGTGTTATGAGCTTGTTGTAGTCAAAATATTCGAAATTTGTAGGAGTAGTCTAAAAATAAAGGATAAATTCGCGTAATTATTTTTTTTTTTTCCAAATGCAAAATTTCAAAAAGGAAGAAAACAACATTGTTCAAAGATACGAACCTTCATCGAATTACGTGTTGTAAAAAGTGTCCGTACGGACAGTAATGACTAAAATATCTGATTTTGTCCTTATTAGGTTGCTTTCAGCCTTATAACCGGCAGTGTATGTTTGGATAACTATACTTGTTACAGACATGCAATTGATGCAAAACGCTGATTTTTCAACTTTACTTTTGTTTGATTTTCTGATTTGGCAAATCACTGATAGTGCCTTTAAAATAAGCCAGTTTTATAGGCATGTTAATATTTTAATAGATGACGGGCTGTCTTCACCGAAATCAATCTCAGTACTATGAGGGGACACACTGCTAAATAACTCTCTCATCTACAACCCATGTGGCAATATTTTCGATATTTTGCTTGCATGAATAGCTTAAACTAATGTGAACATTTAATTAAAAGTTGCTTTTTTAAATTATTAGTTGAACTTTTGAGAAAAATGCACTTGGATCGAGCCATCACGAATTTCAGCTTTCACATTTTGCCTCCTTACCAGATTCAGCCATATCATTCCGACGCCCAGTAGCCACACACATGCGACTTGAAACATTTTCTTAACAGATTTAGAATAATGGGGTCCTATTCTATCCTTTTCATAAAACCAAGCAAGAATCGTGCAAACCTGGTTCCTCGGGTTTTTTTACCGGAACTATTACACCACATTCGGAAGGATGGTGTGCACCCATGAAACAATTTATTTCGTAAAATGCTAATGAGGACGACGGTCTGTATCTTAGCTTAGAACTAATTTATCCATATTAATTAGCTTGTGAGGACATCATTTTTAAAGGTCCCTACAAAGAAAAAAACGTCCCTACAAGGCTTGAAAATGTCCCCTTAAGGATTACACACACAAACACACCCCTACGCACGCGCGAGCGGCAGACACACAACGCAATTTATCGTCCGTCTGTAATATCAATCCTAAAACGAACGTCAGTTCATATGATTATTTTACCTTTATATCACTTTTAATGCAGTCATGATAAAGCAACAAATTCGTCGATTCGTCTTATTATTTGCAGGGTATGTTAGGATACCTGTACTTGTTACATATATGTAAAAATCTGATTTTTGATGATTTTTTCGATTTGCTGATTTAGCAAATCACTGATAGTGTCTTTAATAGTGCAAGTAGCTCACCACCGAACCTCTCTCCCCTTTCCTAAGCATAAGAGTATACATGTTTGGTAACCAGTAATTCCATGATATATAGATTGAGATAAGTAAAATCCAAGAATCTGAATTACGTAAGGCAATTTACTAGTCACTAGGAAACCAGTATCATTGGTCAAACGAGTCATAACTAGCTCAATTTCTGCGAGCAGAAATTTATCCAATCAGATTATGATACTGGCGGCATTGACCAATCAAATAACGTGTTTTTTTCAGCTCGCCGAAATTCAACAACTGGCCATCCCGTTCATAAGTACTGAATTTCTGCTCGCCAAAATTAAAACGCAATGAATTTCTGCTCGCCGAAATTAATTTCTGCTCGCTGAAATTGCAGCCAATAGGAAGACGCTTTTTTGTCAGGGAGCTGAAATTCCAGCCAATGAAAAGCAATGAATTTCTGCTGGCCGAAATCAAAATGCAATGAATTTCTGCTCACCGAAATTAATTTCTGCTCGCCAAAATTAATTTCTGCTCGCTGAAATTACAGCCAATAGGAAGACGTTTTTTTCAGGGAGCTGAAATTCCAGCCAATGAAAAGCAATGAATTTCTGCTCGCCGAAATCAAAATGCAATGAATTTCTGCTCACCGAAATGAATATCTGCTCGCCAAAATTAATTTCAGCGAGCAGAAATTAATTTCAACGATCAGAAATTCATTGCATTTGCATTTCGGCCAGCAGAAATTAATTGCTTTTCATTGGCTGGAATTTCAGCTCGCTGAATAAAAAGTCTTCCTATTGGCCGTAATATCAGCGAGCAGAAGTTAATTTCGGCGAGCTGAAATTCATTTCTTATTTACGAGTTGGCCAGGTTAATTTTGCCTCGCATTAAAAAAAACGATTCTTGATTGGTTGTAATTTCAGCTTTGTTAACCCAAGATAAGGACCGTTATTTAGGGTTCAGCTTTCTTATCTAGAGATAAGCTTTGTTAACTTAAGATAAGGACCGTTATTTGGGGTTCAGCTTTGTTAACCCCAGATAAGACGCGTTATTTGGGGTCTCCAGTTAACGAAGCGTTATCTCCAGTTAACGGAGTGTTATTTGCAGATAAGGCTTCCTTATCTAGGGATAAGAAGAAAGTGATACACTTGTGCTTCCATAGACACCTGTCGTTTGAAGCAAGCAGTATTAGTAATTCTAAGATGGCAACCAATTCACCGACATTGGTTTTTTATGTCTGTCAACCTGTGCCTTGACGTAAGCTATTAGACCCATTGTTGAATAGCAAACAAAAAAAAAGTAAGAAAGAAAAACCCAAGGCTCGTTGCAAAGACACAAACTTAGTTAAAATTGATTATTCCAGTATCAGCATCCCTTTGTATGACTGTATGATGCAATGGCATCATCCAAGGAAACCTCACATTTTCTGAAAATCGTATGAAAACCGGGATTAATTATTTGAAATTTGTACGAACTTCTCAATAAAAAGGGGAAAATTCCGATACCGTCTGACCCCCCCCCCCGACTTTTTTTTTTTTTTTTTTTTTTTTTTTTTTTTTTTTTTTTTTTTTTTTTTTTTTTTTTTTTTTTTTTTTTTTTTTTTTTTTTTTTTTTTTTTTTTTTTTTTTTTGGCTAGTAGAGTACAACCCACTTCCGGTGCGTGGCGATCCGAATGGCGTCCCCTTCACAGGTAGATGATTGTCTGCAAATGCACTGCTGCTACGTCACTGTGATGGTGAAGAACTACACTCAGCAAAAAAAAAAAAAGGTCCCCGTCTGATACTTTTTGACGTAACTCAAAAAGTATTTAATTTATTTTTATTATTCAGAACTGATGGATGCGCAAATTTATTACGCACAAAATGACAATTTACTTTTGCCCGATAGACATCGTTTTTACCATGAAATCGTCCATTTTATGAAATTTCATGCAAGAAAAAAAGTTGCACTTTTGTCTGCAAATTCAATTTCTAAGTTGGCCCAAGCCCGTTGCAATATGCGCTGCAAATCCTGCAAAGATGTGTTTTCTTTCATTTTCCTGTCGGCTTCATTCTTGATGTCATCCCACAGGTTCTCAATGGGATTGCAATCAGGGGATCTTGCCGGCCATTCCATACGCTCAATTCCCGTTATCTTCCAGATACCGGTTGGTGACATGAGCATGATGGATATGTCTTGCCTCACTGTTGTAATGCGAGGTCGACCACTTCTTGGAAGATCCTTTACATCCCCCGTCTGCCGAAACTTCACTCTCAGTTTCCGGATAGCATTTGGCGTTACTCCTAACCTTCTTGCCACCTCTCTTACAGGTACACCTTCGTCTAGAAAGGTAGTAGCTCGCCCCCTTTCAAAGTTTTTCATGCGCGGCATCATTAAACCTAACCATACAGCACATGCAACATGCAAAACCCAACACAGATAACACGATGACATGACTTTTGCTTTTTAATCCCAAAGAATTTCACAGTAAAAGAGATTATGTAAATCTCTACGAGCAGCCCTTTTCTTTTCAATGTGATTATGTAACAACACATTGACAGAGCAACAGCAGTAGTATTCACCTGCTCAAGAAATTGTGATTGAAATGTTTAACCGTACACTACACACTTGGAAATCAAACTTGTTAAGTTTCAGGTCTTCAAATAGACGATATATTGGTAAAAACGATGTCTATCGGGCAAAAGTAAATCGTCATTTTGTGCATAAGAAAATTTGCGCATCCATCAGTTTTTGAATTATAAAAATAAATTAAATACTTTTTGAGTTACGTCAAAATGTATCAGACATGGACTTTCTTCTTTTTTGCTGAGTGTAGTTCGCAAGCTTGTGCCGGTGTGAAAGCAACTATAGTCCGGCGGGAGCCATAGTCCGGACTCCATAGACGATAACTGAATAAAGCGTGAAACTAAAGTTGCGTTAAGAGTCAACTGAATTGAGTGCCCTATTCCTTACCGTTGTGTCCGGACTGTGAGTACGCCGGACTATAATTACTTCTACACCGGGAATTATAGAAATGCTGGCATGGTTTGCAGTTGCATCTTTTCAAATTGGAGTTATTCCCTGCACAAGTAGTCTGCTCTGACCTGGCTCAACGCACTTTCCGATACTCATCCTGAAGCGGAAATACACACCATTTCCACTATTAAACCAGTTAAAACCACCCAACTGCGCATGCGATTTCTGAACTCGAAAAAGGGCTTATTCAACGGAATGTGCACATGTGCCCTTTTTCATGGGCGTTAACTACCATACGTATTAATGCACCAGTTTGGAGGAATTGCACCTCAATAAGGTCATGTGATCCCACAAAGACCCAATACTTAACACATCAGTAAAAGCCTGACTTTTGCACTCATTTAACCTACAAAACGCAAGTACCTTTTATCATGATCATGAAATGTCTTGTGGTTCTTTAACTTCTTGACCATTTTTATGCCTATTGTAGTGATATATGTTCTGTACATTATATACTCCCCGCCTAAAAAATCCGAACGATATAAATTACTGTATTAAAAAAGGTATGTAGGTATGTAGGTGAATTATAATAATAAATGCCAGGAGCGTTGTTCGCGTAATGTGTTTGCTTATTGACCTGTGTCCGTAATGCATTGATAACGAAGCATGATGTGGAAGTTTGAGAGATTTATCCAGCTGGCTTGGCGCGTTCATTTGAAAGCAAGTTTGAGCACGTTGATTGCCATTTCAACATCGGTTTTTTAGGCGGGGATTATAGATACAATGCAGTGTATTATGGGATTTTTTTAAACCACCTTCTTTATAATTATGCAGCTGTATATTTCTAAAGCATATTCAATTGTATTTGTGTTTGTTTCGGTATAGCGATCCCCTGAATATGATATGTATCAAACGGAAATCCAATAACAAGCAAAGGTATAACGAATTAATTCATTTTAAACAACATAATTCAATTAAACGTGGGTTTCCTCCACTAAATGCGGAGTAGAGTTAAATGCTGATAACAACACTATTCTGGTTTTAAATTCAGTTGGCGATGTCTGTGCTAAAGTCATATCCGAGGGATACATTTCTCTATCATTCGTTGCTACATTCTCATCAAAGGCCCGATAATTAGAATCTCCGCTATCCCCATCCACTTCTTCTTGATCGAGTTTGTTATCGATTGTTGCGTAGCTCGACGGTTCGTCGTCTTTAATGTTCTCAGATAGAACACTCGTTTGGCGTTCAGCATAGACCGGAATATCTTGCTGGGTAACGATGGGAAGAACATCCCCTCTTCTATTCTTATTGGACTCAGCATATACTGGCAATGAATCAACAGTTGACGTCTCTGAATGCGGTACATCTTGGTTTTCAACAGGGACCTCTGCATATATTCGAGAGAGTCCACTCTCGTCGTCTTTAGATATCTGAGAATTATTTTCCTTGCGATTACGTGTCTTGTCAACTACTGAATAGGTTGGTAATGATTCGTCATTATTTGCTATTTCAGGCGGTACACCTTTTTTGTGTTTATGAACTTCAGCATAGATCGGAGGAGTTACCAGGGTAACTGTTGTAGTCATTTTTAAGGATATCATTTTCGCTCTTCTGCGGTTCCATGTTCGAATGAATTTGGGTGGGCCCCTTCATTTCTTCGTTTGGTATTCGAGGATAGTTTTCAACATTGCTTTCTATATTCTGATTGGGTAATTCAGCCCCTTGTTGGCGTCAAATTCACTATTGTTACTATAACTGTCGGGCTGTACATTTCCAAAATCATGCATACGTTGACTAAACTGTTCTATCTTGTCGGTCATTGACATATTCTCAAATTGCGAGGAGTCATTGTTTTCATGGGTAGGATGGTCTGATGTGGCGGGAGACTCTACCATATCAATAGCTATATTATCATGAGAGTCATTGTGTGTTGTTTTCATTCACTTCTACACTGTACATCGGAAAAGTACTGCTTGAACGCTGTCGTTCTTCTCTTGCTGAACGTAAAAGACATATACATGAAACAATGATTAACACTACTAAGAGAAAAATGACTGCCACTGCTACCCCGGTAATTAAACCAGTATTAGACTCTCCATTCTCTGGGTCTGTAAAGTTTAGATTGACGAAATCTGCTTCGACTAAAAGTACTAATGTACAAGTATTATTGAAACCTTCATAGTTAGAATTACTCGCTGTACATGTAAAAATAATGCCGTCATCGGCGGCAGAAGGAGACAATGTTACCGTTGCTTGATAAAGGTGTCCAGACTGTGGAACGGTCTTACCGTCTGTTCTTGACCAATGAAGGACTACTGGAACGCTATTAACATCGGACTCGGTGAGACATACTAAAGATACTTCGGTACCTTCCTTAATTGTCAAAGCCCCATCTTCAAAAGCTGCATCATGTGTTTCTAAAGCTGAGCATTCAGTACGGGGTAATGTCAGGACGTTGATATCAATTAATGGAGAATAGAATTTCTGATTCGTCGAACTTGTAATGATACATTGATATTGTCCAGTATCAGCATCGCTGACGTCAGTGATGGTAAATGACACTATGACGAGAGCACCTCCATCTAATTTTAATAGGTCTGGCTTGTAATGTTCGTTTTGGTTGTTGTTCTCAGACTGAAATTGACCATTTTCAAGTGATAACACAGTTTTCTTCTGAAACTGAATTTCAAGTTGGTCCATATCAAGGTCGAAAGTAGGTGGTGGTGAACAGACTAGTTGTACATTTTGTCCGCTGAGTACATTGCTATCCGACGAATACGTGTCAAACGATACTTCTTGAGATAAAGCACAATCGGGAAATAGCAGAAGAAAATGCACTAATGTTAGTGCTACAAACCACACGTACTGCAGTGGGAAGCATTCCATGACTGATGTCAATCCGACTAAATAATGAATAAGTTGAGAGTTGTAATATTGTACAGTATACATCAGCTACTTCTGTCATATCTGTTCGGTAGCAATATTACGTGCAGTTGTGGTTTACTCTGGCAGAAAACAAAAATATTACTCACAAAAATCAACATGTCCGTGACCTTAACTTCGATTTGCTTAAATGAACTATATATGTATGCCCTGTATTGTTAGAATGAATAAGCAGGGGTGATTTTGACAACCGAAACACGGTCGCGCTTCAGTAATTGATCTGGTGTTCATGTAGAAATAATACTAAACTTCCCCAGACGGAGTCGGTCGCTGTAGTTACAGATTATAATCAAATTGTAAATTTATCAAAATAAGTTTGCGAGCGTAATTGATCTTACCAAAGTAAAGTAAGTCGACTACTTCTCTTTTACTTGCAAACACACATTTTAATTAGTTGTCTCTGGTAGGCTGAATCACCATGTTATTTACTACACACTAAGCACGTACACGACACGTTTCTGTTTATCCAAATCTAAAACTAAGTCATCATAGCTCCAGAGATAAAAGTGGTCCTAAAGGAATACAAGCCAAATTAGTTAGTCAGACTCCATTATATTTAATAGACTTCCTGATGATCCGGGTACGTTTATGGTAATTTTATGATCACATTTTCACACTTTTAATGGTGCCTGGGGAGGGGGGATCCGTGAGACCCAATAATTGATTTTTGCGATATCTCGGGTAGCCAATGAAATTGTTCAAGGAGGTTTTATTTTTTTTTTGTTGCTTATTGTCTGATTAGCAAAATGAATACGCTTCTCCTAATACAAACAAATAAATAAATCCGTCCACGGCTTCATTAGCATAATTAGGTTGGGTCCCTTGGACCCCTCCTCCTTAGGCACTAACAGGAGTGAACAAAATGAATATATTTTACTAATTAAAAAAAGTAAGTAATTAAATCTTGAGATTAATTTGTTTAGATATATACCTTAGAAAGCAATTATTTAATTGCAACCTCTGCAAGGAAACGTTAGATCGGCCGATTCTGGTTCTCTATTGAGACGTTGCCATTCAGCCCGTCTAGTTTTACCCATGAAGCAGATCAGGACACTACCTGTGATTGTGGAACAGCACCACATACAATGGCATATCTCTTGGTCTGCCCACTGTTGGAGCAACAATGCACAGAAAAGGACCTTGCAGAATTCAGTGAAGCAGCCAAACATTGTACCCACCTCTGGGTAGATCATATTTGAGAACCACTGTAATACATAAGATAATAGATAGATAAGAAGAAGAAGAAGCTCCATGTCGAAGATGCCCACCTTGTTCGATACCAATAGATGTTACTGATTGATAACAAATCTTTCTTCCCACGAGGTGACTCTTTAGACTGTTTCAAGGGAAGCAAACTGAATAAGACCGTCAAGTTTTATCTTGAATCTAATGCACCCCGGTTAGTTGGAGTCTTTTTTACTTTACATAATATTTATACACTACATTTTCTCGTCACTTGTAGAGTGCATTAACCTGATAAAGTATGGAGAATTTGAATTACTTATGTACCATGAAACATAATGTTGAAGTCTTTTTTTATTTAAACAAATTACCTAGCAACGAGAAAATGATAAATTCATGCATGTATTTTTAATTGTTCTTAAAAACGCACCACGTCACAAAGTTGATATTTGGATGCAATCAAAGACACTGTAAGGAAAGCTTTAAAAGTTTGTACCGATATATCCCTTAAATCCCTAAATGCTATTTTGCCACTCACGGAGCGGACCCTTGCCTCGTATTTAGTAGGGACAATTCCCCTACATCTAACAAGACAGACAACCCTACCTCCTTTTTTGCGGTGATCGTCAGGTTGGGAGTCATTTTCCTCTAGGGACGTAAGGGATATAGAAGGTCTCTCTGGATTGATTTCTCAGAAGTTAAATTATGCTATATCACGTGATGAGCCAATCAGAGATACTGTAAGACTGTAATAAAGGTGGTAGAGCTCAGTGGGTTAAACCAGTAGAAACAGGTTCCAACTGGACAGAACCAGGCGGAACCTGCGAGAATAATGAGTTTGAGGTTTGAAGCTACCCCTTATATTTTACGATCTTGCTTCTTATCGTTACTGTAGTATAAGTGGCAAGAATCTGCGCCATCTGAACTTTCCATGGGAAATTTCGTTTTGGTTTTATTAACTTGCCCATAAACTGGAAACGTATGGGAGGTAGCAGATGCTGCGGAGGGTGTGTCAGTCATGTTTTCTTGTGTTGCCGCAGACAAAGACTGAGGCTTAACGCTCGAATGTTCTGACAGAGTGTCTGGTGATTCAGCATTGCCCAAAGATGTCCTAGTAAGCTCTTGCAAACCTTCGATTGTTCGATCGTAATTAATGTCGTGGTTCGTGGCAGTCATTTCTACACTATACATCGAAAAATTGTTGCTTTTTGTAGACTGAATAAAATACCTAATTATGGTGATAAACATTAGAAGCAGAATACTGCCTGCCACTGCCACTCCAGCTATTAAACCAACGTTGGAATGTTCGCTACCAACTTTTGTGAAGTTTGTATTGACGAATTCTTTCTTGACAGAGATAGTAATTTCACACGTGTGATTTATTCCTTCATATTTGGAATTCTTTGCCGTGCATATAAAAGTAATACCATCATCATCAGAAGTAGCTGAAAATGATATCTTCGCTCGAACCTGATAACCAGCCTGCGGCACTATCTGACCGTCAGATCTTGACCAATGAAGGGATGCTGGTACGCTATTGACATTTGATTCGCTAAGACATACTAACGATACTTCGGCAGCTTCCTTAACTGTCAAGTTACTGTTTTCCAGAGCTGCATCAAGTGTCTCTAAAGCTGAGCAACTAATCGTAGGCAATGTCAAAACCGTTATTTTAACGACTTCTGAGTAATATCTCTCTGGAATCGAGCTGGTGATGATACACTGGTACTTACCAGAATCGGCTTCTGTAACTTCATTAATAGTTAATGATACAATCATCTCGGAACCAAGGTGTTGCGCTAGAGTTTCTGCCTTGTAATGTCCGTCGTCGCCATTGTATATCTGCTGGAATTGGTGACCATCAAACAGTATTAATGTTTTATTCTGAAATTGTATCTTAAGTTGGTCGGTAGTAACGTTGAAACCATTTGGTGGTGAGCAAAGTAGCCTTACCGACTGTCCGACAAATGGATTGCTACTTGACATGAACGTAACAAACGACACATTTTGTGATTTAGTAGAAACAGGTAACAAAAGAAGTAAATGTGTAGCATTTGCCAAGAGCCATAGGTATTGCAATGCGTTCTTTCTCATGTTTAGCATTGTAATAGTAACGTTCACAATCTATAGACCCCGGTAAAATATGAAGATGTTCTTAATAAGATAAGAGCTTGCAGAGATGCCGTCCACATAGTCTTTGCTTATATTTGTCATGCCTTCTCTCTTTGTAAACACCCAAATGTATTCCAGTCTTTCACTACAAATATCCTGTGCTTATTTTTAAAACTAGTCTATTATTTAAGAAAGTCAACCCGCAAAGCGTGACATTTCAAGTTGTTAAAAGGAAGTCAAGAAATGTTCCATTGTTGTGCAAAGAGGACAATAACGATAGGTTCGTGCTGTAAATTGCAACATGGTTAGAAAAGGTGATAGGTCAATCTTGATAAAAAGATATTGGTTTTAAACTCAGCAATTAAAGTTTTATTTATAGGTATATTGTTGTTGTTCATTTTAAGGTGTAGTGCATTTAGTTCAACATGTATAGAAACATCAATTGTTAAGTCACTCATTTTTGTTAGACTAGATTTGGGTGTAACTAAAATATTTCCATATGTATCCCTCTTCTATTGTGTTCGTTTACATCGTTTTTAACTTTATAGCGATTATCCCGATTAATTACATGGGCAATAGCCATAGCCGTTTTATAAGGCCAGTTCAATATTTCAAATTGTTCGACTTGTTCGCTTAAGAACAAACACGTAAGTAAGATAATAGGGTCCCAAATTGGTATCCTGTTCAAAATTTGTAGGGAAAACGTCTGAGTGTGTTTCTTGTACTTGAATGGCGCTAAACAAGAATTTCTGGTGCAACCTACGGGAAATATTGTAGGGATCTCCCGCTATAGGGCTTTTTTTCAAAATGGCTGCCAAAATTCAGTAAAATGTCATATGGTAGAGTAAAGAAAATGGCAGGCTAGCCTAAGAGTGTAAATAGGTTATTTCTAGCATTTTTTTCTAGATGGCAATGGTTAATCCTCCTCTATCGAAGGGTGGTTTACCAACCCCTTCAAGTTTTTGTTTACTTTTTTTTGCCCTGCTAAAACCATCTTTCTTTGGTAAATTATTTATTGTAATTGACAATTACCACATATTTTCATTCATGCAAACAACTATGCACCGGTGTATAGTGAGGTACAGAGTTATCCCAAATTGATGTCTACTTGGAAATGTGATTCGTCTCTTTGAAAATAAAATGCTTAAATTTCTAAAAGTTTGTTCAAGATAATTTATTCTTTCAACTAAGTCTTTTTCTCATTAAATTCACAGAAGCAAAATTTATTTAAAAAAAAAAAAAAAAATCTACAAATTCCATAAGTAAAATGATGCTATAGTTCCTAAATTACAATTCCGTTTTCGTTCGTTAGAAAATGGATGCCGTTGTTACTGCTAACTGTGTCGGTTTTTATGTTCTTGCATCTTCTACATGTTTGAAAGAAATCGTGTGTATCGTGCATTGCGGAGATATTGCTTTAGGGTGCCTAGGAACCACCCCCTTGTTAAGACAACGGAGCATAATCACGTAACGCGTCATATTTTTTCCTCAATTATTTTATACGCAAGTACCTAGGCTAGAGTATTACAAACATACTACACAACCTGTGGCAAACAAAAATAAGTGTAATCTAGATTTATTACAAATCTGATCAACCACCCCCACAAACCTCCTGTCATGGTAACTCATTGAAATTAACAAATTTTATACAAAACCGGTGAAACTATTTTACCCCATACAACGTTATTAGTTTCCATAAAAAATACAAGCTAATTCAACAGTTGATTTCTTAGCGTGCATTTTTACGTTTTTGGCATGTGTTGTTATAGTCTAGCAGATTTCATGGGTTCTCATGCACCCCCCCTTAAAACTAAATTATAACATGATTTTTAGTATCTCAACGACATCTTCTTAAAGAATTTTACCAAAATCAAATCGTCGCTGGGCGGGAAAAAACTCATATGAAACTTCAGAGGTCAAATGCAAAACCATGTAAAGAGTGGGCCCCAGAGCTAAAACCTCATGGATTTTGGTCATATCGGGTTCTAGCTTGAATTTCAAGCCAAATATGATAGTATATCATATAGCAGTTTATTTCAGAATCTAGAGTAAATAATTATTTAAATAAATTTCGAAAGGAGAGCCTTTTTTGTGCAAGGCATTACAGCATATTATTCAGTTTATTGTGTCTCCTGAAAATGTTACATATGAGGTTTTGTCAAGTTAGCACTTTTACTACATTAGTCCAGTAATTTTACACAAATTGCAACAGAAACAATTTTGGTGTTAATATACTGTGAAATAGTCCAAAAATAATATATTAAAAGTCTACCAAAATCAACCTAGTGGAACATGTAGAAATAAGGGGGCAACGTTTGTACAGGGGTAAAAAATTAAAATTGTTCGAATTGATTTAAATGATGTACCAATTTATTGGGATACGCCTAAGGTTTAAAAAAGGTATAGTTTGCCCTATCTACGCGTTATAGTTTTAGTACAATAGGCACATAACAGTTCAAGGTCATCCTCGGGTAAAATTCATAGAATGGTCCGATTTTGATCGGACTGGTGAATTGTAAACTGTTAAATTTGTCCCACTAGATAAGTAAATGTAAATAGATTCTTTGTTTGAACTTTCTATATAAGAATTACAGAGCTATGACTAGTGACCTCCCATAGACCCTGTAGTCCCCAGTCACATTTTGCGTTCCAATTATACAATGAAATATTATAGATGGTGCAACCAGTATATTTTCGGGTTCTGTGCCATTAGACGAACAATTTGACACCATTTTTATAACAAACGGATATATCTGAAAATTTACCCCCATTGTGACCTTGAACCTATTTTGACTCATAACTATTGAACTACAACCCGCAGATATGGCAACTATACCTTTTTTAATCCTGGAAATGTAACGAACACGTTGGCATACTTTTCGAAGCGTTTTGATACTTTTCATATTTTGACCCCTGTCAAACCTTACCCCCCTTAAAAATATATGTTCCACTCCTTTGATTTTAGTAGACTTTTGATATGTTGTTTTTAAAGGTATTCTGTTACAATTAATGTTGGGTTAAGGCAGCATTCATTCTATTTTGACTGCCTACATGTGAGTTTTTTGCTCTTAAAGGTCAAATGCACATACGAGGGTTTTCCCGCCCAGCGACGAAATATTGTCCCATGGGGTCCGTTTGGCAGCCATCTCGGATTTAAAGTCATATAAAGGGGTTCAATTTAGTTAAAAGGCATCTCAAATGATTGACCTCATCATAAGGAATCAGAAAATATTTTTTTTATGTTTGAAATTCTACTTTTAAATAGGCAAGATTTTAATATCTATGGATAAAGGTCATTGCACTTTTGATTCGTCATTGTACAGGGGGCCAAACTTTCAAACTGCATGGATCTTGACATAATTGGTGTCAAATTGTAGGTATGAGCATGAGCAATCCAGAAACGTATAATATGCACTATCTACGATGTTTAGTTAGGTGGTAAAATTCGGTGTAAAGTTACCTCTTATCAAATTTGTATTGCTTTGCTTAGGGACTACTCGTGTCTTTCCCCTAATCCCAAAACAAAAGATCGGAAATCGTGAAAACTGTACATTTCCAAATTGTTCATTCTCATACCAACAATTTGACACTAATCTTGTCAAGATTGAAGCATTTTGAAAATTTATCCCCTGTACAATAACCAATCAATAGTTCAATGACCTTTATCACATTTTCATGTTCATAAAGAAATGGATGTTGAGTTCTATAGTGTGTGTTCAATTGAAGACACTATCAGTGATCCACTCGAAAGAAACACTTGAAATTTGCAGGAACAGTAAAAGTGAAGGATATATCTGTAAAATTCTCTTTTTCCAACTGAAAAAATGACATAAAAGTAAGCAAACAGCAGTGTTCAAAGATATTAATCTCCATTCAATTAGGTGTTGTAGTAAGTGTCCGTATGGGTGATATATATATAACTAAAATATCTGATTTTGTCCTTATTATGTTGCTTTTGGTCTTATACCTTGTTGGGATGTTAGGATACCTATACCTGTTACAGACATGCAAACAGTAAGCAAATTATTGATGGAGCCTTTAACTTTGAAAGTATGAAAGTATGTTTCATCATTTATTCGAAAAGGAATAAAGACGGACAAAAGCCATGAAGGGATATTGCTTGGCAAGCTTTGACATAACAACTTTATGCAGAACCAAATCCCTAACTTATTGTTTAACACCATTTGATTAGCAGCGATTTGCTAATCCGAAACATCGAAAAAATCATCAAAATTCATATTTTTATATTTTTGTTACTGGCATGGATATGCGAACATAACCTGCAAGTGGTTGGCTTGAAATCCGTGTATTAAAGACAAGGCAATATTTTTTATCTGATTCTGTAATTTCTATACGTGCGTATCAAAATTCCGACTTGAGCTCAAAAAAGCCTTTCCCGGTGAATATCACAGATATTCCGCGTGATATTATGCATCATGATCAATACATTTTGACCTCAACACAAATTATATTGACCTGTACCGGTGTAAACCACAATCAGCTGTTTAGTGCAGATTTTGAGACGCCGTCGCTGTATGTCTATTTGAGGGAGACTGTATGACAAATTCCTCAAATACTTCATTTTTTTTCACTATTGGTGTTTTTTTTTTCTAGATTAAAGCAGTTATATGGAATTGTATACACTTATCCCTGATTTATAAGTTAAAAACATGCATTTCCACATTTTTTCCATTCTCTTGCATTATCACTGCTAATCCCTTTAAACGCGTTTTCTGAAGAAGACAAAAGTTAATGGCATTCAGTAACCTATATGTATATTTGCATGTAAACTGATGGCGTACATTCAGATTTCAGATTTTATTTGTCAATCAATCAACAGTTGCAAAAATTATAACAGTAATTATTTTATATACAAATAGAATGATAATATTGAAAAGAGAAGTGATAATATAGAATAACAAATTACCAATTATACATAATAATATAACAATGATAATGTGAACAGTTATACCACTTCATATATATTGCAATTAATGTAAAACAAAGCAATTTATGTAAATCAAATCAATATGATTGCGATTGACGAGGTCACTACTAAACGCATAGCGTGAGGGTGTAGTGACCTCATAATGTTACATAAATATAATAAACAAACGTAAACTAACAAGAGCAAAAACATAACAGAGACAAAGGATAGCGACGAATTAAAAACAAAAAACAGACCGGACAGAGACAGGTACAAGACGAAACAGGACATAGACAGTAATCCAACCATACAAAATTAACGCGAATAGTACCAAAATGGATACATTACCATATACCGAATCAAGAAGAATAACGACCAATAAGATATTTCTTCATCTTTGCTTTAAATGGAGGATGATATGTTGATGGGAGTAGGAATAATATTCCAAAGTAATGGGCCTTGTGATGCAGACGTATTACCAGCAAGCACGGTTTTAGTAGGTTTAACATGTTTAATGAATTGGGTGTTAACATTCCTTGTTTCATAATCATGAACAGGGTAGGCCGTATTAAAAATGTTTCATCAATGAGGTTGTTTGGTAAAAGGTTGTTATGATGCTGATACATGAAGATAGCAAGCTGTAATTTGTAAATATCATGTATTTTTAGGGTCTTTAGAGAAGAAAATAGAGGTTCAGTGTGTGCTAGCCAGACGGAGTTGGTACATGAACTGATAACTCGTTTTTGAAGCAAGAAAAGAGAATCGAGGCTAGAATTGTTAGGGTCAGATCATTGCACCGTAAGAGAAATATGGTAATACAAGGGAGTTATAGATAATATGTAGGGATTCTTGTGGTAGAAAGGGACGAACTTTGCGGATTACACCATTGAGTTTAGATATAACTTTAGAAACATATTGTAAATGTGAGTGCCAGGATAAATTAGAATCAATGAGAACACCTAAAAATTTAGTGGTGTGAACTTGTTGTAATGATGTACCATCGATTTTAATGTTTAGTTTAATATTGGGTTTGTTACTATGTTTATTTTTTAAAAATTAGATAGTTTGTTTTTTTAATATTCAACGAAAGTTTATTTAATTTGAACCAGTTTGATATGTGCAAAAGCCCGTTGTTAATTGTTGAGATTGCTGAGATTACTTCCAAAAATCATATTAACACTTAAGTGACCAAGGGGTTTTCACTCCCGTTGGTGCCCGGGGGGGGGGGGGGGTCCATGGGACCCCACACTAAGGAAGGAGAACCACTTTCCCGAAGGAATTTTTGCACGGAATTTATACCACACGTGAAGGGTCATAAGACAACCCCAATCACAATAAAAAACTGAAATTTGTTATTCGGGCTGCAAATTAGGGGCAAAACATTGTTTTCAAAACATGCGAAAATTGGACAAAAAGACGGAAATTTCAAATAAACCTTGCGCTTATATCAAACTTTTTAAGAACTTATTTATGTTGATATCTACTCTAGAAGACCCAAATTACATATATTTAACCAAAACACCTTTAGTTTTAGGGATCTTGTATTTTTAACGGGTGTTGCAAAATACACGTCATTTTCCCATACAGTAACGGTTTATAGCAACGTCCATGATGAAATCGTTTGTTTTTAGCAAATAAAGGTTAATTATTTTTAATGTTACTAATAATTGTTTACTTACATGTATGTGTGAACATATATCAGCAAAAAAAATTAGCCTTGGTTCTTTGATAATTAAAAATATTCCCAGATGACTTCCGTTAGTGCCGGGGGGGGGGGTTCCATGGGACCTCCACTAATTAACTCATTAACGGCTTGGCCGATTTTAATTTTTTTTGGATGAAGAGAAGCGCATTTAAAAGTCAGACAATTACAAAAGATTTCGGCGCAAAAATCCCACGCGTAAAGCGGCCAGCGCGAAAACAAATTTTGGGGGTCCATAGGACCCCCCCGGTCACTTAAGTGTTAATTCCGCTTGGTGTTGCGCCCTCTTCCACTGATAGGGATTACGAAACAACAGCGTAGAACAGCATGCACCATATTCAATAATGTTTACAATATCACATTCATATTAGGCCTATATGGCTCACTATTTGATTATTACCAATATCACTCACATAATTTATCACAATAATTGGTTTCAAAAGAAAAACAAAAGTTGTATTTATTATATGCAGCTTTATTACTTGCAGTAAAACATATGAATAGTTATTACAGAAGCACAGAAATGAACACACAAAATAATATATAATCATGAACCTTTCTACTCATATACCCTTTTGGAAAATATAAAATAAAAATAGATGTATCCTGAAAGTACGGTAGAAGAGGGCCAGATTCATGAATGTATACAAAAACACATTAGAGATGCAATTAGAGATTGGATGCAATTAAAATGGATATGGGTAGTTCATGTCCACTCATATCTTAAGTTGGTTTAATGCTTGATATAAAGATGCAAGTTAAATATATGAAACGATTATTACAGAGCAAAAAACAGTAATAATGTCACTGAAGAAGAAGGAGACAACACGCATTATCCCCTGAGCAATTTTTTGTAACAAAACTCCCGGGGGGGGGGGGGGTGTACCCCTGTGATTTTCGTTACTGAATGTCCGATTCCTGTAAATTTGGTACCAAAAGGATATAGCTTCGAGTTTCTTCTTTCCATGGTATCAAAAATAGTACTAACATCCCCATTATGACGTTCACCATGACGTCATATGTGGAGGAAAGACGAAAAATACTGAATATGGGTGGAAAATTGATATATAGGTGGGGAAAAGCTTGATTTTCCCTAACCTTTTTGGCGAAAATTGCAATGTTCACTGTGTGGGGTCTAGGAAATGGCCAGTTTGTGACATGCGAACTTTATGAGTTCATTGTGACGTCGTAATGCTAGGCATGTTGGTACCCTTTGGTTATCAATGGAAGAAGAAGAGGAACATAGCTTCTATGGTACCAAAATCATGTCTGTAATGTTCCTGTGTGTGTTAGGCATGTTGGTACTTTTCTCCGAGGGGGGGGGGGGTACCACCACCCCCCCCCCCCCCATCCATCACTTGGGATCACCATGATCTTACCTATATGTTTGGGTTTGGGATTAAACTGAGCGGAACATGTCAAATTGACAATTAATTAAATTAATTGGCACCAAAAAGGGGGGTTTTAGCAAGCACGGGAAAAAAACCTGAAAGGGGGGGGGGGTTGGTAGACGAGGGTTATAATATACACAAACTTAGAATACACAACCTCTAAATGGCAAAATAATAAATTTCACTCTTAAAAGAGTTGACTACAGGGCCAACGCCGTAATGAATGATATTCCACATCTTTGTAAGGCTATTTTGGAGTTCAAATTTCATCTGAATTAATTTACAAAATGATAAAAAATTAGTATTAGATTGTAACTATCAAATAGGTACAATCCTGGTATGAGGTTACAGTTTAAACCAATTAAATTAAATAATAAACTAACGCGACTTTTTGGATAAAAACAACAATGAAGTGGCCCCTCGGAAAACTAATTTGTAACTTTAGGAGAAAGCAAACCTCTTTATTAGTTTTGATAAGATTTATTCAAAGAAGCCTTAATACAATTGAAACGATTTGCAGGCACGGAAGGAAAAGAGGGATCTGTTTAGGTTTATGCGGAATCTTACGCTTCTTAACATTATTTAATAACCACATTCAGACGATAGGTTATGATGGCAATGAAATGGATATATGAAGTTCATATCCAGTTATCTTGTGGTGAATTTTGTGAGCCCCTCATTTACAAGTTAAGATTGCAATAATCATTTGCCCTTAGTCGTGCTCGTGTGTGTGTGCGTGCGTGCGTAATCGCTCGCGCGTGTGTCTATGAGTGTGTGTGTGTGGGGGGGGGGGTGTTCGTGTGTGTGTGTGTGTGTGTGTGTGTCTGAGGGTGTGCGTATGTTTGCATGTATGTGTGTACGTGCGAGCACCTATTTGACATACCTGAATATTTTGCAGTCTGAGTCTATGCATGAAATGCGGAAATTAAGCAAATTATGGCACTGTGAGACAAAACGCTAATTGTTCCATAACGCTAAAAATGCAACGTTAAAAACAACTCAAATATTAAAGGAACTATCAGTGATTTGAAAAATTGATATCAGAAAATTATCAAAAAAATCAGATTTTTGCATGTTTATAACAAGTATAGGTATCCTAACATACCCTGCAAGTTATATCACCAAAAATAGCCTAACAAGGACAACATCGGATATTTTAGTCATTACTGTCCGTACGGACACTTACTATAACACGCAATTGTATGGGGATTCATATCTTTAAATACGGATGTTTTCTTCATTTTTCTAGCATTTTTTTCAGTTTGCAAAAATAACTTATGAGAATTCTATAGACTTGTCCTTCTCCTTTAAGCTGTTTCTGCAAATTTCAAATATTTTGATTCTCATGGGTGAATCACTGATAGTGTCTAAAAACTCACATTTAGCCGTTGAACCGTATTTGGCAACCTATCAAACAATGCCTGAAATTAAGTTGCTGTGTCCTCGTGTGTTTGGCTTGTTACTTTTAAAGGCTAAGCTTTTAAAAAAAAATCATCGCTAAATCATTCCACAACATTGCAGGTCTCCCAGAAGCAGCTAGAAACATAAAAGAAGTGTCAAGTACTGTCGCAGATACGGTAAGGTGTACAAACGTAGTGCATGGTAAAGGTATGCAGATCAATATCAAAATGTAATTATTATTTATTATTAGCCAATTGCCATGAAACACTTCAGTTACTTTTATTCAAAGGTGGGGGTAAAAGAAAATACAGCCTTAGTTTTTTTTTTAAATATCATTTATCATACTCATAACGCACAATGTCAATTACTTATACGGTATTATATACATGTTTATAGACGAGTTCTGAACTGTGCCGTTGATGGATGCGCATATTCTACTTCCCTGTGAATGTTTAGTGAACCAGAACCGCAAATTGAATACAATCTATATCAGGGTAGAGTATGATAGCCATAAATTACAGTGTGAGAAACTGATACCCAATTTGATATGAGGAAGGAATAGGACGATATAAACATTACTTTCCAATAGGTTTCCTTATTACATTATTTTACGAATATTTTGAAGTACATAGTAATTTGAGTAATTTGCTATATGACCTATCTTAGTAAATGCTTTGTAGTTTTAGATGTATTTTTGTCTTGCCATGTACTATTGATCCAGTTACAGTGTGTTCAAGGAATCAGTGTATTATTTTTAGTTAATTTTAAAACAATTTCTCTATAATCGCCCGGGATGTAAGAAAAATGGATCCTGTGGGCTTTTCGCGAAAATTGTCTAATTTCTATGGGATTTCCATATAAAAATTCGATAGTGCCATTTTTCTGACTACTTGTAATTTATCATTTATGTAAATGAATATGACGTATAAAACAAAATCATAGAAAATTCTCAAGTTCCATGAAGATGTAAATGGAACGGTAGGACATATTCCTTTGACCATTGGAAACTCATATCTGGCATTCTGCCTTGATAGTAAACTTTATGCCATATACGTTATATTATATATCATACAAACTTATTGTAAAATGTGTATATTAAAAAGTGTGAGATAGTACGTCCTTGACCATCAGAAACTAATGTCTGGCATTTCTGTTTTGCTAAAATGCAAGAAATCCTAGATGGTGGCAATACGATTGGCGTTTGAGATTTTGCTAAACCTACAAATTACCATGTACTATTATACTAATGTTTCGTCCAGAAATGATTATAAAAATATAAAATAAAGCATGAGACATGTTTCGTTCACTAGACAACTATTTATATTTTTATTTGTTGTTAGGCTAAAAGGTGGCAACGAGAGATTTCACATATCAGGTGTCCCTAAAAAAATCGAAAGTACTGATTTTTGCCCTGATGTAAAGCTTTCCATCACAAATATCCCCATCTGAAAGGATTAAGCTGAGAAATGTTTCTTTGGTTTAACAATTGTGAAATTTCTAATTTTGTATAGGAGCAAATACGAAATTCAGCCTATGTTTTACATTGAAATATAAGCAACTCAAAATCACCTGTTTTCTCTCTTTTAAGACACTTCTATAGCCAAACACAAGGTAAGAAATGTATTGAGTGTCTGATCTATATGAAATTACTATTATGACACAATATTTGGGTGCCTCAAATCTCTCGCTGTTGCAGGTTAGATGTTAGTCAATTCATACGAAATATATGGCATTTTTGTAGGTTTAAAGATCCTAACGTAGGGCATATTATCACATTTTTATTGTATGCATGTTAACAAATCAATAATAGTAGTATATCTATGCCAAGTTACTTTTAACATCGTAGGCTTCAAATGGTTAAAGGGGTACACATTGTAGAATGCATATATTCTTCTTGTGGTGTTGGATGGTAATATGTTCTGTATTTCGTTTGACATTTTGGGGTATACTTCAGCATAATTAAGTATAATCAGCACTCTGGCCTCTGCTAAATATACCTTTGACCTGATTAACATAAAGTAAATGTCTATTTCCTGTTGTAACATTCCCATACTAACAATGTGAAACCATTTTTTTTAAAAATCGGATCATTGTATTAAATATTTACCCCGTGACGACCTTGAACAGTTTGGGCCTGTTGTTCAAACACAAAAGGTTATCGATATATTGAACGTGTAACACGATACTTGTTAATCCTTCTGATCAGATGAGCATGTCTATACACCTTTTATTCCAATATTTGCTTTTGTAAAATTTACCCCTTAATATCTCAAAACGATCATGGATGACAAAGTAGCATCATTGAGATTTAGAATCAGCAGGTTAAAGTTTTTGCGAAGAAATCAACACAACATTTGTGCAGATTTTTGTGCAAGGTAGTATGGGCCTACAGCAGGACTTACATATGCAGCATAAAATGTACATTCGGTGGGTGTATAGATATGGTATTATGCTTGATAATCATCAAAAATTGTGCAAGAAGTTTGAGCAGGGTACTGTTAGCTCTGTGGAAACTACTACAGGAAATTATTCATATAACATCACCAATTTATTCTTAGTTAATGTCTTAGCACCTGCTAGATTTAAAAAACAAGTAAGGTAGTCAACTATTCTAATATCCAATCTCACCCTTCTAAAATATTATAAACCAATCTGCACAGATCGTACACCATTGGAAGCAAAAGTATTTTTTTTTTTGGCAATTGAATAAATTTGTATGTATGAGTATTAAATAACTCTAATATAACCCTAAATAAATTCTTATGAAATATCGCGTTTTTGACCAATATTTGAATTGCGATATGTTGAGGTCTTACATAAAAACACCAGGTCAAGCAATGTCGTACATTATAAGGATATTTAACATATTAAAAAGAGGGTTAGGAGTGTGATTTATAATGGCAATTTGAATATTACTTATGCTCTACTTTCAAGTGCCATAATCTTTTCTACAGGTACTTCACATAAAATATCCCCATGCAAAATGCCAGTGCGTTACAATATTACGGGTAAATGATTGAACCAATATTATATTTCGTTATGATTACAATTGGGAACAGTGTTCTGGTTGGTCAGGATTACAAACATATCCCGTCTTCCGGAGCCATTTTTTGTAACAAAATCCCGAAGGGGGGGGGGGGAGGTGGTTACCACCCCCCTGTGATTTTCGTTACTGAACACCCGATCTGTAAAATTTGGTACCAATAGATAGCTTAGGGGTTTCTTCTTTCAATTGGTACCAAAATAAGTACTAACATCCCATTATGACGTCGCATATGACGTCATAGGTGAGGAAAGTAAGAAATACTGATTATAGGGCGGAAAATTGATATTTCGCAATTTGAGAGACTCAAACACCTTATTATAGCCTGCTAAAATATGTCATTATAATAAAACCAGTCATTTCCCATCCAAAGTAGAGTCAAAAACCGTGCAAAGAAAAGCTGATTTTCCTAACCATTTTTGGCGAAAAATGGATTGTTCACTGTGTGGGTCTATGGAAATGGCAAGTTTTGCTGATTGCGAACTTTATTACGTCATTTTGACTAATGCTATGCATGTTGTACTCATTTTGGTACATCAATGGAAATGAGGATGACAAGCTATATATTTGGTAACCAAAATCAAGTGTCTGCTGATGGTTGGTACTTCTCTTCCGTAGGGGGGTGGTTACCACCCCCCCCCCCCCCATCCATCACTTTGGGATCCCCTGTATCTTAACCTATACCCCGTGTATGTTTGTTTTTTGGATTAAAAGGAGCGGAACATGTCCATTTACAATTTACATTAAAATATTTGGCAACAAAAAAGGGGTTTTAGCAAGCCGGTGGGAAAAAACCTGAGGGGGGGGTGGTAACCAACCCCCCCCCCCTTCGGTAGACGGAGGGATATAAGCTTCATCCTGTACTTCCATAAAAGCTTGTCATCAGCATAATCAATAAATACACCCACAGTTTTCGTCTTTTTTTTATTATCCTGGATCTCGTATTTACATCTAAAGTTAACTCGATCTTGAAAAATAAAAGTTTTATGGGAGGACCATTAGCGTCCAATTTGCTTTATTAACATTGACTGCTTGCTTGTTAGCCATGTTAGCTGTAAACCAATTTGCCACTTTCTAAATTTCTATCTGAATTTCTGTGTTTATATATCAGTTTTAAACAATTAGAGAACGGCTTTCCTACTCTCTCTTATTTTTTATGGTGAGAAATGACAGAATTCGGTTACAGGAACAATCGAATTGGTGCGTGAGCACCATATAAGAGATAAAAAATAAAATGCTATAGAAACAATTCTTAATAAACTGGAAACACCGGCATGCTTTAAACTAAATAAATCACATCAAGCAGAGTATTGTGGGGGCTAGTATGCATATTCTTGTAAGGAACATTTGTAAAAATCTTAGCTGAAATATATTTGAAAGAGTCAAGACACGAGGTGACCTGTCTTTGCTCTGTAAAATTATAATCTTAGCCCTGAAATAACGTAGGCGGATTGAACATGGCTCTAACAA
The DNA here is from genome assembly GCA_023653785.1 of Ophioderma brevispina. Taxonomy (NCBI): domain Eukaryota; kingdom Metazoa; phylum Echinodermata; class Ophiuroidea; order Amphilepidida; family Ophiodermatidae; genus Ophioderma; species Ophioderma brevispina. The sequence goes on from JAMKCH010072414.1 coordinate 35,427, forward strand.
TGGGTAACACATTAAAGGTACTATCAGTGATTTGCTAAATCAGAAAATCGAAAAAAAAATCATCAAAAATCAGATTTTTGCATTTTTTTCAGTACAGGTATCCTAACATAACCTGCAAATGATAAGTCTAAAAGCAACCTATAATAAGGATAAAATCGGATGTGTCCGTACGGACACTTACTACAACACGTAATTCAATGGGGATTCATTTTGAACACTGCTGCTTTCTTCCTTTTCTGTCATTTTTTTTGGTTGGAAAATATACCTTATGAAAGTCCTACAGACATATTCTTCACTTTTAAGCTATTCCTGCAAATGTCAACCCTTTTTTTATCTTTCGGGCGAATAACTGATAGCGTCTTTAAGTTAAATTAAGCAAGGTGTGTAAAGGTATTTTGATCCCAGGTTCATCGTGGCTATAATATTTTTTTTTCAAAGTTAACATCCAGTGGCGTGTGCAACGGCGGAGGGAAAAAACACGTGCCCCATTTTTGGTTTGCTAGTCGGGGAAAGCTCCATTCACGAAGGATCACGTTATAGGACCAAAAGCAACCCAAATAAGAACAAAATCGGATAGTTTAGTCATTACTCTCCATACGGATACTTATTAAACACGTAATTCAATGAAGATTCATATATTTGGACACAGGGGTTTTCCTCTTCTACCAGTTTTTCGCTTGGAAAAATAACTTATGATAATTCTACAGATTTATTCTTCACTTTTAAGCTGTTCCTGCAAATTTAAAATTGTTTAACTCTTTCAGGTGGATCACTGATAGTGTCTTTAAACACCGAAACCTATTCAATATTAGTATGAGGAAATAAGCATGCACTATCTAAAAGGCTCTATGACCGGTTACCTTTTAAGCGTCCTAGGGATTTTCCCTCTTGATATTATCCACATTGTTATGAATGCGCAACTTGTTTCCGCGTAGGTGTTATTGTTGTCTGTTGTTTTGTGTCCTCTCTGAACTTTGAACTAGGAATGAAAAGCACAATTTGCAATCGCACAACTCGTTTTTTTCTATCAAACTGTTTCCTGAATATGATTTAAACTCAATTGAAGGTGCGTTATCCAATTGTCAACTTCTACACTATATACAGGGGGGTAGCTACCCTTCCTGCCCCCATGCCAGGCAAAGTCACGGTAATAGCGAGATTTGTTTCTGTCAAGGAACACACACACACACACACACACACACACACTCCTGATTACGCTTCTGACCCCATCTAACTTCAAATGTCAGAGTTCGCGTAAAAATAGATTGTTCTTTTCATCTCAAACAAGTTCGTTTACATCTTAATGATATACGCAAAATCGTCAAGTAGGTGCAATAGAGTGCGCAGATAAGACTGTTTATTTATCAAAACATTTGCAACAAAAATGTAACAAGGTTACATCTATAATTTAAGCAAAAGCTAAATATCCGTTATGTATGCAAATTTGTTTATATTCATACCGGGGGAAAGGCGGTGGAATTTACAACTTAATGAAATACGACAATGATTCTCTTTTAAAATGTAGATATGGCTTTCCTTCTCTCATATGACGTTCAGAAGAACTTTGTATTTTATTTTTTTGTTTATTTACAATAATAATAATAAAAATAGTAATAATAATATTCATAATGAAAAAGAACAAGAATCCGTCTCTAGATATTTGTTTCAGGATAACAGAAATCAGGGATTTGAATTAAAATATATGCTTGATGATTTGAGATTGACAAAAACATGCTCCACTGTTTTATAATTCCTTACATCATTTCCTTTCTAAAATGTGTTTTTTATATGTCCAAGACAAATATTTGCCAAGTTGTGACAAGAACGATTTCAACCCGTTGTTATATAAAATGGCCCCTTAAAGGTGGGTGATCCGATCATGGCCCGACTTTTCATATGAAGTTTTCTACATCACATGGAAGCATATCACCAAAAACATCTGATTACAAATGTTTGAAGAGAATCAGTCCAGCCGTTTAGTAGCAAAAGCAAAACTGTGTTTTATATTGACCCATCCCCATAGGACAGGTCAATCTTTATTGAATAAATGTGGTATACCACATTTGGAGACGTTTTTAAATTTGACCAAAAAATCTAAAGAAAACACTTCCTTTCTTCACTTTCAGTGGGGTAATGAGAAGAATATGATCTTCCTCTTGATACCAAAATCGCCATTTTGTTGGAGTAAAGTGGGAGGACGAGGCTGTCGATCGGGTCACCCATCTTCAATGTGACGCAGGGCATATTTCCAGTAATTTTTCATCAAAGTCCATTTTTTCCACTATTGTATTGGAAATGGATGTAGTAAAGACCCACGTAAGTGGCTAAGCTTAACACGCCGTATTTGTCAGGTCTGGAAGCAGTCCTCAATGGCATCTCCAAGACCGCTTTAATTTTTTTTAAAATGCGTTGTGTCTGTTTTTCACAAAGAACTGTAATATAAGGTGTTGATATGACCTAACACGAGCAATTTTGAGACAAAATGGGCATTTTGATTTTGGTGAAAAAAATCTGATAGCTTAAAAGCATTTGCTTACAATATGATTTTTTAATCACGGGATTGAAGAATATAGCGCTGTTTCCGAAGGCGGATCAATAGCGTTAACGACTGATGACGGAGAGTCCGGGATATCAACCGCTATGTAGTTCAATGTTTTTTTCCTTGAAATATCTTCGGGCAAAGCATACGCAGATTCTTCAGTAGGGTCCGCGTTATTTCTCCCTTATCTACTTTTGCATAGCTGGGCATGTGCGTTTCCTCACTTGATCCCTCTGTAGGGGCGTTTTTCTTATCCTTCTGCACTGCGGCATAAACCGGTAAAGGGTTTGGGTCATCCGCTGTGTTTTCTTCAGGACTTCTTAATAGCTGTTTCATTTCAATATCTTCGGGCGATGCATATAAAGCAACTTCAGTATTATGATCCACGTTATATCTATTTTTTTCGACTTTGGCATAGCTGGGCATGGCTGGCTCTTCATTTATTACTTCCGTAGAAGAGTTCTTCCGATCTTTCAGAACTGTAGCTTGACCTGCTAAATTTTGTGGAGCATTTACTGTCTCATCTACTGGATAGTTTAATATCTTTTTCATTTCAAGATCTTCTGGCGTGGCATATAAGGCAAATTCTGTAGGATCCGTATCATGTATGTTCTTGTCAACCTCTGCATAGCTGGGCATCAATATCTCGTCAGCGCTCGGTTCACCTATACGTGTGTCTGGTTTGTCGTCCTGAATTGCAGCAAAAAGTGGTAACGTGTTTAAAGCACTTGCTGACTCATCAGACGGATGGTCTCTGCTACCTTTCTTGGCTTTGGCATACACAGGCGAAGGGTCTTCTTCGGAAGGTTTATTTCTGTTACTTTTCTGAACAACAGCATATTCAGGCAGCATTTCTTGTCTTTCGGAATTTACATTATTTAGTTGATTCATTTTTAGATTTTCCAAAGTTGTATTACAAATCGTTTCCCGAGCATCGCCATAAAGAGGTAAATATTTTTTGATCTTTACGTTGAGTTCATTATTTTCAGCATTTAATTCTTGATCTTTATACGAAGTATTTTCGTAAGTAGGTGGTGCTGCCGGTGTGCGGGTGTCTGTTGGAGAGCTACAGGAATCAGAAAGAAATGCACCATTACTTTGTAGTGCATGTATGGTCACCGTTTCTGATTTCGAAATAAATTCTGAGCGATCTTGGTCGGGTTCTACAGTCTTGGTTATTCTACGGCGAGAGCGCATGATGCAGATACAAACAAATATAAGAAGTACTATGGTCACTACTACGACAGCGACGGCTGTTCCGATTATTATTATATTAAGTGGAATAGCCCTATCCTCGATATCCTTTAATTCAGTAAAATCAGCCATGTTTGCTTCAGTAGATTCAGTATATATGGGATCGTCAGTTTCAGTAGAAGTATATATAGCAGTTCTAGCTTCAGGGGAACTATATTTAGTTTCAAATGTTGTGAGATTTGTGGGTATTGGAGTGGTGGCATCCAGGTGGATAGTTACAGAACATGAAAGTCTAAATCCAGAACAACCAGCAACTTCAGTGGTGCATGTAACAACGGAACTATCGTTTACTACATAAACGAGGTCCAGGCTCGTCTCACCTCTTGATTGCGTGAGAATAGACTCTGGCTGTGAATTGTTTAAACTCTGTTTGGACCACTCAAGAGAAAGTGCTGTTGCATTCGAACTCATATCGGCAAGGCAATATAATTTCTTACTTGTACCTTCTTTTCCATAAAGAGTGGTTGTTCCATTTACATTCTCAGGTGTAGCAGATTCGTGTAAGAAACAGGTTGGTGGTAATGTTGGTGGGGTGGAACACACGGCAAGTACCACAGTTTTTTGCTCTTCAGTACCGATTGATGGTCTCCTAGATTGGCAGAAGTATTGACCCATGTCTTTCTCCTGTACTTCATTTATAGATAGTTTAAAAATCCGCTCCGACATGTTAGAGTGCACCGTAAATTGGTAATACATTAGTGGTCGAATTTCGCTAAAGGTCAATATCATGTTATCGTATCCAACTATTACTTTTTTACCTTCAGCGTCTTGGAAAAGAAAATCAATCTTTTCCTTCTTTGTATCGTAGTTCTGAATAGCGCATAAAAAACTGACTGAATAGCCAATAACCGCGGGATTGGTAGACAACGTAAAATTCATTCGACCTGCATCTATGACTCTCGAAATCGCAGTAAACATAACCAGGCTACTGCAGATATGTCTTAGGAACGTTTGCACATCCATAGTGGTGATTATCAATTTCCCTTAATTACCGATGTTATCTAAGATATATTAGTTCCAAATTTGGTGAGACTCTACTATATACGTCTAGCTATCGTACACAACCGACATAGTATGATATATAAATTCAATAGTATATCTATTTCCGGCTGGTGACCGTTAACATTTGTCAATCTGGATTTGCTTGAGTTATTTTAAAAGAAGAAACCTGCAATGCGGGAAATCATCGTCATTTGCTGAATTTCTACTATTACAAGTTAGTTACAAGTTACAAAATTGTTCCATTCTCAGTCAGTTCCAAGTGCCCAGAGATTATTGACAAGATGTGTAGGATAAATAGAAACATTTTTACAAAGAATGTTGCTGAAAATATTCAAACAGGCATGCCAAAATATATGGAATAATTAGAAACATTTTTACAAAATGTCACCTCGCTCGCCTACAGGCAGACAGGCTATCCTTCACTACTCAGATCTGCCTTTGGCCTCATATTAAGTCTTTTGCAGTGGCATTTCCACATCTCTTTGGATTTGTTCTCTCTATCTCATTGGAAGACTGTCTAAAGGTCTTCGAGACGTAAATGCGTTTTGCATCGTCCAACGGCATTTTCAATACGCCGAAGAGTGCTTGCACTCCGACGGGAAGGGTACAAACAAGCCAGAGTCGCTGATTTCCTCGGGATATCGCAGAGTACGGTATGTAAAATCCTCAGACATCATCGAGAGGCGAGTCATTTGAGGCCACGAAAATCTTCACGACGACCACGATTGACTACCAGACGAGATGTTCGCCGACTGCTTAATCTGTGCCGTAGAGCCCGGAAAATGCCAACTAGCCGCCTTCGTCGTTTGTGGAATAGACACTATGGAATTAACGTTTCCCGCCAAACTGTAAATCGGAGATTGCTTCAACATGGTTATCGAGCAAGACGAATGACCAAATGTCCACGCCCAACCGTTCACCACATAGTTGATTGACTTCGCTGGGCTAGGGGGCACAGGAGATCACCGCTCGGACACTGGCGAAATGTTGTGTATATGGACCGTGGGACGAGAGCCGCTACATCCTTGACCATCAAGATGGAAGACAAAGGTTTCGTCGATACGTTGGTGAGAACCTCCGAGATGACTGTATATAGCTATATAGGAATCGACTCAAGGTAGTGGCTGCTCAGTGATTGTATGATCCGATATTCATTATGGAGAAAAAAATATTAACGCCGTCGTGTACCTAGGCATTCTGGAAAACCACTGTCTGCCATAAGCAAGGAGGGTTTATGCAAACAATTTTCGGCTGCAAGACGACAATGTCACGCCGCACAGGGCAGCTGTAGTGAGACAATTTCCTGAGGCAGAGGGGTGGAGCAAATACCATGGCCTGCTTGATCCCTGATTTGAACCCTATCGAGCATGCTGGGATGCCTTAGGCCGAGCCATCAATTACAGTGACAATCTTCCTCAAACGCTACAGGATTTAGCACAGCTCTGACATATGAGTGGGACGCTCTGCCCATTGACAATAAACGACCCTTGTGGACATTATGCCGCTACGTCCTTGACGCCTGAGTTCATGCCGGATTGCCATACTGATAACCCAAAATTGTGTTATGTGTCCATGACGATTGATTTTTTTTTTTCCAAAATCCTTAAATCTGGTGTTCAAACGCTACAGGAGTTAGCCCACAGCCTCTACCTATGAGTGGGACGTGCTGCCCATTGACATCATAAACACCCTTGTGGACAGTATAACCGCGACGTCTTTGACGCACTGGTTCATGCCAGGAGTGGCCATGCTCGATATTGGTGTCTGATTGACATTTAAACAGTAACTATTGCATTCGATGCGTGTAAAATGGACTGATTGAAAACTTTTTTTCAACAATCCTCAATTTGTGTTCAAGACCTTTTCCTTTCACCTAATAACACAGTTCGAAAGGGTTAAGGTGGACTTAAGTTCTTATAATTGTTCGGAAGAGATTGATCAATCAACTATTATGGCGATATACACCCAGATATCATAAATAATTCAACACTGTAAGTGGTAAAATATTTATTCAACTTTATGAGCAACAGTGTAGAAGATAATGGTCGAAGCTCTAATACGAACCGCTTCTCTTTTGGACGATCAAATAGGTTATACAACCTTAAGTTGAACATTTGGGAGGGCGCTTATAGGGGTTCGTGCCAAAAGGGAAAAGAAAAAATAACAAATAAACTCATTTTAGTTATTTCTAGTTCATCTGTAAAAAGAACAAAAAAGAATGTTATACTAGTCGGACTCATCTTTATAGGCCAGCGGAGATCACAGGGGGTCTTGAGGTATTTGTTTTATAGTTGAGGGGGTCCTTTTTATAGTTGAGGGGTCGTTGTTTTATAGTTGAGGTGGGTCTTTGTTTTATAGTTGAGGGGGTCTTGGTTTTTATAGTTAGGTGGGTCTTTGTTTTATAGTTGAGGGTATCTTTGTTTTATAGTTGAGGGGTTCTTTGTTTTATAGTTGAGGGTGTTTTTTTTATAGTTGAGGGGGTCCTTGGTTTATAGTTGAGGGGGTCAGTGTTTTATAGTTGAGGGTATCTTTGTTTAAAATAGTTGAGGGGGTCTTGTTTTATAGGTGAGGGGGTCTTTGTTTTAAAAAAAAGAGTTAGGTGGGTCTTTGTTTTTATAGTTGTAGGGGGTCTTGTTAAAGTTGATTGTCTTTTATGTTTTATAATTGAGGGGGTCTTGTTTTATGTTGATGGTCCATGTTTTATAGTTAAGGGGTCTTTGTTTATAGTGGAAGGGGGTCTTTGTTTTCTAGTTGAGGGGGGTCGTTGTTTTATAGTTAGGTGGGTCTTTTTTGATAGTTTGAGGTTTTTGTTTTATAGTTGAGGGGGTCTTTTTTTGATAGTTGAGGGGGTCTTTTGTTTTCTAGTTGAGGGGGTCCTTGTTTTAAGCTGAGGGGTCTTTGTTGTTAAGTTTAGGTTGGTCTTTGTTTATATTTTGAGGGGGTCTTTTGTTTTAGTTTTATAGTTAGGAGGTCTTGGGTCTTTGTTTTGGGTCTTGGTCTTGGTCTTTTTGTTTTATAGTCACCCCTCCGATTTTATCTTCTGTTGCCTAACGAACGCGGCACATTTACCGGTGCATTAGTCATCGTTCGATTGATCAAATAGTCTCAGATTCACATGTTGGATTTACAGTGCCAAACAGGGTCGTCCGCCCCTTTAATACATTATGTGATTGCTCCAGCAGATCCATCTGACATCCCCACTTTAATGACAGACAGGACATTTTGTGCGCTACATGGGTGAACAGCACTTCTTCTGCGCCGTTAGATAGAGTAAAAAATAAACCTGTTTTAAAAGAAATTAACGCCCAAGCGATAAATTTTTATTTTTACTTGTTGATAATTTTTGTAGAATGAATCTCAACATAAAGATGATATTACGAGTAAGATAATAGCCGAGTTTCACGATATCCGTGCAAATACCCAATACAGGGCTGAGGGCGTAGCCGAAGCCGTATTTTGTTTTGCCACGAATGTCGTGAAAAACGAAGCTATTATCTTATTTAACCCACACCCTAGACACACCCTTGTTTTGAGAGCATCATAGCTTGTTGGACAGCACCTACAAGAGTGGCCAAAAAGTGTGGCACACTCACATTCTTAACCGTACAGTAAAATCGTTCCCCCTCATACCCCGAACAAAATTGAAATCGAATTGTGTTACAGTGCGCCTAACAGTACTCACCATGTATCGTGGGGAAGGGGTGAGGTTTTTAGGATTAGCAAAGCCTTCAAGCTTGATACCAAAAAAGTTCATTTCGTACGCTTCAAATGGCCGATTATTGTCAATGTAAAATAGCTGCTTTCCCACAAGGTGTGCAAACTTCCTTTTATGAGACAGGATTGTGGTGCGCGAAGTCCGAAAACACACATCGTATATCAATTCCGTTTTTTTTGGCCAAAAAAACAAAAAAACAAAGGAAAAAAAAAAAACGATAAAGATATCAACCACCAAATTTTGGCACAAATACACACAAGAAAGCTACTTTGATCTCCCCGGTATTTAAAATGTATATATCTTGTTCAGTTTTATGACATGTCACAAATAAATCACTTTAATGCATTTTGGGCCTATATACGTATCACACTTAAATAATTAACGTTAATAACATCAATCAAAAGCAAACTTTGCATGATCTTCTTACAATATCTAATAGTAAAAATAAAGCCCACACACACAAAAAAAAACCGCATTGAGTGGGGCTCGAACTCACGACACAAGGTTTCATTAGATTACGAGTCCGACATCATTACCGCTAAGCCACGCAGCTTAACTGTATCGGTTACGTGACTTCTTAACATATATTGCCAAATATTTTGTCGAAAGCAGTAGTCTTTATTTCGTTGTTTTAGGTGTATAAAACTTTTATAATTGAGTAGATTACAACGATAATCCATACTATTGTGCAATTTTCACAGTGAAATAGTTGCTCTAAATCAGAAACGTACGATATGCCAATATATATAAAAATAAGGTTAGTACTCCTATTCTTTTATATTGTTGGCATATCGAGAAGCTGTATTGATTACGACAATGAATACCGTGGATTATCGCTTTTAGTCTCATTGATGAACGCTAAAATGTGTCTTTACATTGCAATATTTCAGTATTAAATAGGTAGCGCATTGAAAAACACGAGTAGACTAGCGTAATACGGCGTTGCATTGGAATAAGATCTCATCACCTCCTCCTCACCTCCTCCTCCTCCACTCCTCCTCCTCCTCCTTCTCCTCCTCCACTCTTCCTCCTTCTCCTTCTCCTCCTCCCCATCATCATAATCGGTTATCTGTAAGATTTAATTTTTGATTTTTGATTTTCACTGACATTATGGTTTTGAAATTAATGCAACTTGAACATTGTGGTGTTATTTATTTCCCATGGCTAATTAAATTTTATAATAGGAATGCTTTACTCTAGAGCATTCTTGAGCTTATTTTTGGGACATTGACTACGCTGAGAATCCAAATTTTGTATTTGTAACTGTAGTCACGGTATAGACATGTTATTACGAATAGAATAAACCATATTACGCCGATCTCTTCAACATCCACGCAGACGCACGCGACGCTCTCCACACGACACATGCACGCGAGAGTGCGCGCACATCAACACACACACACACACACACACACACATATATATATATATATATATATATATATATATATATATATTATATATATATATATATATATTAGATATTAGTTAAGTATAATACCATTTTGAGCTTCAGCATGGAAGACTTCCACCATTTTAAAATATGCATATGCATGTTGTGACCTCTGTCTACTGAAGATGAAGAGCCGTCTATGTTTTGCTATATTAATGGTATTTTAGTCCATTTACTCCTTTGATTCATTATGGTTTTGAATTTTTCTTTCTACAACATTCATTTCCACCCAACCGAGAAATAATACAAACTTACTATGGTGGTACTTTACTTGGTTGACTTTAAAACACGTGAATTACTTACTTTTAATGCATTAATAGGTCCAAAAAGGTTGTTAAGATAGCTTGTTTGAGCATTTAAAGTGACCTGTCGCTAAATTGTAAATATCTTATACTGCAAATATACAGTCGTTTGAAAGAATATCACATTTTACACCAGTCCTGAAAATTCCATGTAAATCCAATGGAGCATTGTCAAAGTTACAGACCTTCAAGTAACCAACCCGGCTCCTTTTTTCCACGAACAAATACAATCTTGGACAAAAGTGTTGGCACATTTTTCTTACCGTACAGTAAAATCTTCCCCCTCTCTCCCGGAACAAAGTTGAAATCTGAAATTGTGTTACAGTGCGCCTAACAGTACTCAACATTGATCGGTGGGGAAGGGGGAGGTTTTAGGGATTAGCAAAGGCTTCAAGCTTGATACCAAAAAAAGTTCAATTTCGTACCTTCAAAAATGGCCGAATTATGTCAATGTAAAAGAGCTGATTTCCACAAGGTGTGCCAACTACTTTTGACAAAGATTGTAGTCAATTCATGAGATACGAGATGGTAGCTTAACATTAATACAAAGCTACTAACACCTAATACGTGTTAAAAACTTTGATAGAATCCTGGGGATGAAATTTTCACTAGCTGTTTTTAAAGTGCAATTAAATTTGTCCCTGAAATTTGCATGACTAAATGCGAGGATAATAGTTCAAACCCAGTGTAGTATCTGTGATCACTAGTCATGACAGTGGTGGAATTAAGAGCCTCTGAATTACAATGTTTTCGTGGACAACTATATTTTTATTAATCATTAAAGCTATTAAAGGAAGAAACACGCAAGGTTAACTTACCAGTGAAACACATACTTGATACTACTCGGTTTGATTCCTCCATAAACTTCCACCAGGGAATTTTAACAGGAGGTGCAACGAGGTGACACGCTTAGAATTGAGAGAGGAAGCTCTGTTTGAAAGCACCTTTAGATGGTTGGGAGACTATGGTTTGTGAAAGATTGTTCCAGTCAGTGATAGTTCTTGGGAAAAATGAATTAGCAAAGACAGTGGTCTTGGTGCTGAAGAGTTTGAATTGCTGGTTATGTCCACGCCTACTTCTTTCAGTCTTAGGTTGAATATTGTCTTTTGAAATATTAATCTGGTCGTTGTTGATCTTATATAGATATGTCGGGCGATGTGCTTTGAGACGGTCTTGGAGGCTATGACAGCAAAGTGTAGTTAACATTCTGGGAGACGCTTGAATCCCTGGTATAATTACTTTGGACAAAGCGTACTGCTCTACTAGTGTATGTACTTATGTCATGAAATCAAGATGAGTGGGCATTTCGGGTAGATTCTTGCAAACCATGATTTTTTCACAAAGTACATCATAAAATTATCAAAAAACAATGTTGGCATTTTTTCGGCCGCCATCTTGGTATATTGGCAGCCATTTTTCAAAATGGCCGCCTTTCGTAATTAAATTTGCCTATATCTCGGCCTCTGAAGCTCGTAGGAGCATAATTCTGGTGTCTATACCCATGTTTTAGGGGTCAAGGAATTCATATTTGATGTTGGTTTAATAGTGTGACTTCTTCATTCACTACAAATTCAAGATGGCCGCCAAAATGTCCATCATAACACAAAATAAGCTATATCTCGGCTTCAGAAGCAGATATGAAGATGGTTTTTGTTTCTTTGCATAGGTTTTTGAGGTCAAAGAATTCGATTTAATGCACGTCTAAGTTACATGACTTTGCTTACACTAGAATCCAAGATGGCCGCCGAAATGAACCTATTTTTTCAAAATGACTGCCTTTCGTAATTAAATTTGCCGATATCTCGGCCTCTGAAGCTCGTAGGAGCATAATTCTGGTGTCTATACCCATGTTTTAGTGGTCAAGGAATTCATATTTGATGTTTGTTTAATAATTTCATGTCTTATCCACTCAAAAATCCAAGTTGGCTGCCAAATTGGCCACCAATACATATATGTTGTTATTTCCTAGCTTCAAAAGCATCTATGAAGACCATCCTTAAGTAAAGGGGTCGCACTGTATTCAAGAAATTACCCAGCAATGTTTCAATATTGTATGATGACTGAGTGGTATATTTTGAGTAAAGATGATGGGTAGATGAGGCTGCCAATCCCTGTTGGCAGCACTACAGAGATGAAGCCAGATAGATTTTGTGTACATTAATATCCTAATATATGGCAACATGAACGCACTGCCATATACTTCGGCTTAAAAGAAAACCACAGCATTGGTACCAACAACAACACTTGAGACCAACGAACATCTTTAAAATGCATTAATTATGGCACTTAACGTTTAGAATCCGAACAACATGAATGATCTTCGCTGCAGTGCAATCTATTTTTCTCCCCAAACTCTATAAGAAACCAACAGGAAAAAATAAATTTGAAGCTCAGCCGATTGTGAGTACCGTACAAGTATACTATACCCTAACCAACCAATTAAATGTCCACAAGAAGCATTACCCACAGCCTTTGGGCATCAAGTTAAGCTCTAAAACAAGTCTCTATGAATCCTATGATATACTGACAACCACCTACAAACATACCCGCCAAATAGAATACGATAAGACTTCTTTCTGTCCTCTGGTAGCATCAGAAAACACTTTTTGCTTTGGCGAGAACCATTACAAAGCCTTACCCTATCATCACCATGGGAAGCTCAATGCTCCCCATCGGTTAGCACTTGCAAAGACTGTTTTGAACAAATTCAAACATCAATCGCTTTCTATAACATTCCTAGATTGACATCATCTTGAAAAACCTATAGAACAAGACATTAAAATCAATCAGCTACACCCAAACCTCACTTCCACGGCAGAAATTCAATGCCTTATTTTCCCACAGTTCCCAAAGATCTGGATGAAATTACATGGTGTGGAAATCCTAAAGCCTGAAAAGATCAATCAATCCCAAGAGCTATTGACAAAATGATCCAATTATCACTCGTCCAGCAATACCTACAAACTCTTTCAACGTCTGCTGCTCACGCAAGAACACCAGGTTTTCTAGCCGGCAATCAACAACAAGCCCAAGTACTCAACCTAATCAACACGTCGAAGATGGTTTCAAGAAGGGTTGGGTTACCGGAGTCATGTTCGTCGACCTACAGCACTTATGGCCCGTTTAATCACAGATGCCTACGCCATAAGATCTTGGAACTCCTCAAGGGGCCATCTGCTTGACTGAGGAAGGATCAAAGGATCGCTTGCAAACAGGATGTTTTCTTTGTTCGCTAAACAAAGAAAACCGTTGTCATAGGCTCAAGAATGGAATACCCAAAGGGAGTGTCCTCGCTCCTCTCCTGTTTCACATAATCCAAATGACAATCAAGAGTGAAAGGAACATGTCGTTTTTATCTAGCAGACGTCTCGGATCATGGCACACGAGCGACTGTCGAATCGAAGACTCTACAAAGTCTTTGGATGAAACCCACTCATCATTGAGGAAAACCACCTTCGTGGAAACCATCGCAGACAAAGATTTGAATTTTAAGTCTTTTTTTTTTAAGTAAAGTTTTATATTGTAAAAGTCCATTGTAAATTTAGAAGAAGACCAAGAGTACAGTATGTTTCACAACCAATAATCTCTTGAACAAACTCACGGCCCAAGATGGGGTGCTCGCCCAACATTTTCTTATGATAGGTGGCATGGCCTGTGCTATTACTCATGTACAGAGATCCCTGCCCTGCTGGGAAATATCAACCCATGCCAAGAAGCTTGTTCCAGCATTACATGCCTTTCCGGCTTATCGACAGGATGTTTTGTTCGCTAACATTAACAAGAACCTATACATCCTAGCAGGATTGCTCCACCGCCATCCGTCGAAGTGTAGCGAGCTTGCAAGAACGTAGCTGTCATTATCCTAATGTGAATCACCATATGTTCCGGCAAAGACCTTGCTTCTAACCGCTTAAATCCATGAAGCTGCCTTTTAAGGAGTGTTAAGAGAGCTGCCTTTTGGAAAGAAAGGCTTGTGCTGTCAAACAGTATTCCTCTATATGAACCAGATAGCCGTTCCACCTGGAGGTGACCGCCTCAATAACCTGAAGGACGATGTCCCCCCAACAATAGAGAACCGGAAATCGGCCGATCTAAGTTTTTCTGCAAAAAATTTGGCTACCTAATCCGTAACAGACAGGAATACTGTTTCTGGCTGGGGACAACCCAAAGACATTGAAAAATCTCTTGGTCTGCCCACTGTTTGGAGCAACCATGCACAGACAAGGGACCTTGCCAAAATTAAACATAACAGCAGATTGTAGTTTGTCTCTGGCAGAGCATATTTGAGCACTTTGTTTGGACTTGATAAGAAGAATGAGTTGTAGTAAATCCAAAAAAGCTCATTGTATTGGGTTACAATGGGTTAACAGCATTATCCTAGGTTTATAGGTTTGTTAATCTGGCGTTTGACTTTGTAAACCCTCAAATAACGCGCCTAATCCTGGGTTTACACATTAGATGGGTTTACTTAGGGGTATATCAGGGTTTAGGGTTTGTAAAGAAGCCAAGATGCGCTTTAAAATGTTTTGGTATCTGTGGATTTGATCTGCTATAACGAATATAAGGAGCCTTATATGGGTTAACATAAGCTTGTAACCCCCATAGGAATCTTAAGCCCAAAATAAGGCTTGTTTATCCTAGTTTTTTGCTCATTATCTAGTGATAAAAAGTGAAATGAGACACTATGCTTCCTGATGCGACAAAAATAGAGAGAACAAAGTGACTGCATTGAATTCTGCCTGTGTGAATCCAACCCTGAAAATGCATCAACTACAATAACACACGATGATTCCCCAGAATTCAAAGACTAATTCAAAGACAACAGACGATATGCAATTGCATATGGTGGTGGCAGTATAACAGGTCTATAATTGTGACCGCCATCTTGGATCGTAGAATAAAAGACATTATCACTTTCATTTCTTGACCCCAAAACAAATAAAAAGACAATAAAAAGTTTTATATATCTGCTTCAGAAATTGAAAAAGCCAAATATAGGAATATTGATGACCATACAAGAGGTTTTAATTTTTGGCCGCCCATCTTGGATTCAGTGTAAGCAAAGCATGTAACTTAGACGTGCATTAAATCGAATTCTTTGACCTCAAAAAACCTATGCAAAGAAAGCAAAAACCATATTTATATCTACTTCTGAAGCCGATATAACGTCTTTTTGTTTTATTCCTTATTTTTGCGTCCATCTTTGATTTTGTAGTGAATGAAGGAAGACATCACACTATGACCAACATCAAATATGAATTCCACCTGTGATAAAACACCCTAACCACAACATGGGTATATACCCAGACTGCGCCACCCGTCGCTCCCTATCAGGTGCACCGTGCCACGGACGTGAGAGGGCGGGCCCGTGTGCACCACGCCCCGGCGGCGCCGAACTGCGGCAGATGTCCCGCTCTTGCTCCTCTGGGCTCCCCTCGCCCCTTGCCCCGGTCTCTCCGTCGATCTGGTGGCGTCCGCTGTTGTAGGCTGCCCCAAGCCGAAAGCGGCCATTTTGAAAAATGGCCGCCAATATAACCAGATGGCGGCCGCAAAAATGCCACATTGTTTTTTGATTATTTCATGATGTAATCATCTCCAATAAAACATGGTTGGCAAGAATCTCCCCGAACTTGCCCACTCAATACACACAAGTACATATACTATACGTTGAACCTTCTCTAGTAGGTTGATGTTCTTCTTGACGTAGGGTCCCAGGCTGCTACGCCGGCTTCAATATATAGGTCTTACCAGTGTTTGATATAACTTTTCTTTTAATATTGGTAAGGGGTTTGGTAGAAATTTCTTTTGATTAGCCCATGTTTTTGAGCCTTATTTGCAGCACTGTGTTCTGTTTATTCCATTTCAAATCATTCTGGATATGAATGCCTAAATATTGACACGCATTTGTGGTTTTCAGCTTGGTTCCGATCATGCTGTAGTTTACATTTCCTGGTTTACGAGCTTGGTTATGCGCATGATATTACATTTAGCAGCATTAAACTAAATACCCCAGGTGTTTGCCCATCGGACTAATTATTCAGATTTGATTGAAGTTGTTTTTCGTCGGCTGGGTAGGTGATGGATAGACCAGAAAATCATCGGCAAAGACGTAATTTGATCTTGATGGTGTCGCCAATGTCGTTAATAAATTGGAAGAAGAGATGGGGACCCAGGACTGTCCCCTTGGAGACTCCACTCAAAACTCTTTGCCATTTTGATGCTTCACCATTTATAAGTACTCTTTGATGGCGTTGAGTAAGGAAATGTTTTATCCATCGCTTGGTGGTTCCACGGATACCATAATGGTCAAGTTTAAAAAGAGTCTCTCATGGGGGACAACGTCAAATGCTTTAGAGAAATCCAAAACAGCGACATCAGTTGTAATGTGGTTATCAAAATTTTTTAGCCAGGTCATGGGTAGTAAGTATGAGTTGTGATTCAGTTGATCTAGTCTTTCGAAAAGCATGTTGGACATCGGTAATAATAATATGATGGTTTTCAAGATGTTTCATTAAACTAGTATCGATGATGTGCTCTAAGATCTTACAACACACGCTGGTCAGTGAGATTGGCCAGTAATTGGCAGGGTCAGTTGCAGACCCTTTCTTAAAAATTGGAGAAATATTAGCTATGCGCCAATCTTCATGGAGATCACCGGTATTAATTGATTGTTGAAAACTGATATGACAATTTGATATGATACATTTTACCGAAACTAGGATCTATATACGTAATGGAATATTTATGCCGCATCTGGGATTCATACGAAAGCAAAATCATGAGCATCGGAAATCTATGCAGTCAAATTTGGAATTATAAAGCCTGGGGTTTAAGCGAAGAGACGACTTGTACCACATGTACACAATGTTTTCGGGTACAACTATGATGAATTAGCTATTTCAGCTATAACCTACTGTTGGGACTTTATCTACAAATTAAACTCCATGAACTTGCCAATGCCATACGATACGATATTATAATACATTGATTTAACGGAAACTGGGATGTAGTTACTTCTCCAAATTCTTCGCCATGTCTTGGATTATACCAAAGTTAGGAGATAAAAAACTACAAAAGGAATCGACACAACCGAATCGGGAGTCTGGGAAAACGTATTGAGTGTTGATTGAACGAGTGAGTTAGCATTCATGCTGTAAATCAATGTGTTAAGGGTTTTATTACACTTCTTAAACACTTCAAAATGTGTAAACAGTCACACACTGAAGGTATAGGGAGGTAACACCCAAAGAGTAATTTAAACACATGGTTAGAACAAACACATTCAATTGTTTACTTTGTAAAAATGTGCATATGTTTAATTTCAAAAGAACTATTTAAAAAGTAAGGGAGGGGTCGTGTAGGATTGGAGGTGGAATACGAAAACAAAATGTAAGCAAGAGGGGAGGGAGTATGAACAATTTCTTCAAGGAGAGAGGGGGATTTAAATGTAGAAATCGCAAAATCAGGGAACACATGATTTTATTTTCAACCAAAGCGAAAGGAAAACGAGTTTGTTTTGGCTGAAAAAAAGAAATAAAAAAAAAAAAAAAAAAAAAAAAAAAAAAAAAAAAAAAAATACCACGGATTTAGATTAAACTTTCCAATTGCAACGTTGTGGTGTGACTAGAAATGTGTGTTTAAAAAGTGTAACGAAACTATAACAATTTGATTTAGTGTTATACTGAATACTTTTTTGAGTATGATTCTACCTCGTGATTTTAACATCGTTTCACTCTTACAACTAAAAGGGACCTTCAAGATGTAAGACAAAATTTTGCAAACGTTAACGATAAGCTCAAGATCAAACTCAAAAGGTGAATAGTTGGTTAAATAGTCCTTAGGCCTAATTATAAAAAAAAACCACACACAAATAAAACACACACACAAAAATAAAATAAATAAAACATAAACACAACCCAAAACAAATATAATTAAAAAATAAAAAAAAACATTGAATATGAAATAAAATAGTGACATATTAGATATAAGCGTACTTACACAAATATTAATACGCAAAGTGATAATGAAAATGTTTAACATGCACGAGATTAAAGTCAGAAACGACAACAACAACAACAACAAAATAAATAACAAAATAAAAGAAATAAACTAACAATCCAAAAAACAATAAAAGAGGAAAAATATCCCACCCTGGCTCATATGCCCAAATGTCAATATAACTGTATTGACACACGCCCTTTTATGCTTCAAATTTTAACGAACATTATGTATATATGCCTAATGTGATTTTCTTTAGAGTGTACTTAATAGTTGTTTAAGTCAACATATTCCCATAGTTTCCTTTTTTTTTTGGTGTATATTCTTCATAACTCTGTATTGGCATACAGAGTAGTGTTACAAGCAAAACGCTCCATTCTAAATCTACGAATGGAGAACTTGCACAAAAAGTCTCCATTCGTACATTTACTAACTCGACATTCCTGCAAAATAATGGAGCACAAAACAATTCCGTGACGTCATAGGTGTGCGTTAAATAACTCGAAGACAACAAATGTACTGATGGGTGCATCCATGTTAACCAATAATCTCTCGGCCGTAGTGACGCTAATGTGAGATTCTGGCCCGAAAATATGGTTCTGGACCAGATTTTTTAACCCGTCTCATAGCGGCGCTATTCATGATTGCGTGCACCTTTTTTGTTATTAATTTTTTAAGTATATATAGATAATCAATGATCCGCAGCATTTGATTTCAAATGGGAAATACGGCGTAAGGGGGGGGGGGGGAAGCTTCTGCATTTTTGATCTCAAGAGGCTAAAGCTGACTTAGTACCTTTTTTTTTTTTTTTTTTTTTTTTTTTTTGGGGGGGGTAACCCTCTATATTCAAGCCATGTTTGGTCAGATCATGAAATGTTCAGTGGGGTAGGTTTTTGTTGTTTGTTTGCATTTTTGTCTTCTGAAATTGCCCTTAAGTAATTGCCGTTCTGCATACAAATTTTAAAATGACATTAGTATGAAAATCAAATCTGATATCTGAATTATATCATATATTTGCTGCTGTAACAATATAAATTGTGTCATTTTATTTATAGAGAAAATGTTTGATGTACAGAGCACTCAATTTTACAGTTCATTTACAGGTAGCACACCGCTCTAATTTCTACATGCATACGTTGCATAATTTGAACACCATAGGAATTTGTATCTTAAGTTGCCATCAGTATATATATATATATAACGATCGCGCCGCTGTAATCTAATTGTCAGGACTTGTATTTCTAGAACCATTACCGTGACCCGCTCGTTCAGTTGTGACCCCAGTTTCCGAGTGTGCCATGTTATTAAAAATAACACGATCTAGAGCTGTTTTTAAAAATAACACCCATAGCCGCCTCGAACCCGATTCGTCGTAATAACGCACGGGAAAACAATAATAACAACAAACGCACGCTAAGCACGAGAAGCGTCTGACAAAAGAGCGATTTTCTGTTGGCTCGGATGTTTGGCGTTCGACTATAGGCGCTCGTCTTGTAATCCAAAGGTTGTGGGTTAATTCACAATCCGGCCGTAAATATTTATTTGGATTATTATTTATTTTAGAGTTAGAGATAGCAATGAAAACACAGTGTTGGCGATCGTAAATAGACATAGTGAATAATTAAACTGGTTATAGATAGCCGGAGACGGTCCTGGGTCAAACATCGTTCATCCCCCACTACTAGTTCTGCTAAGCATAACTTCACATTATGTCTTTAACATGTTGTCATTACGGTATGTGAGTTATGCAAACCATATGCTTTTCTTTTCCCTGTTACCTCCTCAACTTGTCCGATCTCAAAATCCCTCCAAATTTACGAATATATCCCGGTTTTTTACCATCAAACACAACTTTAGATCCTTATAATTGCGATGACATATGTGAAAAAAAACTTAAAAGAATTAGAAAGAAATATTTTGAAGAAATTGCTACTACATACTTCTGCCACTCCAGTGCATGAGTGAAGCCATACTTGACAAGGTACCAGAGGTCATGCATACGTCCCCATGGTCGCCACGATTTTCGTATGTTTACCAACAAGGATTAATTTTCCTCCCAGTTAGCACCTTTGGTGGGTCCAGGCTAGCCGGAGTCCCTGGCCCCTCCTTCGCAACTAGCAAACATGACGGCTCAAGTGAATAGCATCACAGTGTAACGGCGTGCGTATATTAGAGGCGCAGGGATCAGATAGGTCCAGGGTACGCCGGGGTACCGGTATGATGACTTCTGATTTTATTTGTTTTTAGACAACCTTTTGAGGATTAACTATTTTAAAGGAAAATTTATTATCTAAGGAACATTATTAAATCAACTTCGATTTGAAGACTTTTGATATTTTGTTCGTCTGCAGTGTGCAAAGTGGCTCTTTGAAAATGGCCTGCTCAGGCTGTAAAGGGAAAAGGAAAATCATATGGTTTTGCATAACTTCCACATACCGTTCATGACGGGGGGTACCCTTTATTCAAAACACACCCACTACTCAGAAGACCCCACTATCAGAAACCGGTATCGAGGTCCCGCTATTCAGAATTCTGAAAAGTGGGATGGATTTTCTATAAAATGACCCCCATTATCAGAAGACCGCTATCAGAAAACCCGTTACTCAGAAGGCCCCGTTTTCCGAATATTTTTATGACTAGCGACCTTCTGATTAACGAACCCTTTTTGCGAAGGACACAATCTGCATCAGAAAACCCGTTACGTCAGAAGACCCACTTCCGAAAATCCATTAATTCAGAAGGCCCGCTATTCAGCATTTTCTGAATAGCGGGCCTTCTGAGTAATAACGGGTTTTCTGAATGCGAGTCTTTTTTCCCAACTTTTTATTAAAAGGGACCAATATTCAGACTTTTCTGAGTAGCGGGCTTTCTGAGTAAAGGGTTTGTTCTGAGTAGTGGGTCCGTTTTGCCATTTTATTTGAAAAAGTCCATAGTCAGAATTTCTGGGTAACAGACTTAAAAGCAGCTTGCCTTATAATAACACCGGCTTTCTTAGTTTTGTTTCTTGTTTTTTAGTTTTTCCTTTTGTTTTGGATCGTTTTGTTGCGATTTTAAAAGGGCCTCTTCCTCCCTCCTCTTTCCACCTTTCTCTTACAAGTTTCTTTTATTTTCATATGCGATATAAAAAAATTATTCCCCCTGGGCCTTAGCACGGCGCCCATGCCAACCCCCCCCCCCCACCACCCCACCACACACCCACCCAACCACTCCAGGGCCTTAGGCCGGAGGTCATGCAAAACCGTAAATGAAAAATCTATTTCATGCCATAATTATTAGATGTTTGCACAGTTGTGTTGATGATTGTCTAGTAAACTATACCTGCGAATGGTAATGCTCGAAAGTGCGTATTTGTCATAAAAGGGATTTTGTAATTAATCGGAATACCTGATTGTAATGTAAACGGCGGAATTGAAAAACGCAATTTTTGTCCGTTTATTGTGAAGCTGATTGACCCACAACCCCGATAAAACTATGTCACACAAGGGCCAAAAGTTTGCAAACATGCAGAAAACGAAATTCATATAATCACCAATTGATTCAAAGTATACCATGGATTCTTGACCACCACATTACGTATTAATTTTAAAGTTGCGTTTTTCATACAGAGTGTTAGTTCCCCAGAAGCCAAAACGTTTGATTTGATTGTTGTGTTCCCTTAATATGGCGGATTAAAGGAACTGCGAACGATAACTTGCCGATTGCACTCCAGAAGGAATACAAACACAGAAACAAAACATGGCTTCTAAGCAACCGATTAATGAATCTTACGAGTTCCTTAGGGATTACTTAAACGTTTATGGGAGAAAATCAGAGTGGTTGTGTGGACCGGAAATGAGATAAAGTCAATGGAAGACAGTGGTCTTCGAATAATTCAAGAAATTCGGTGACACCCGAAATGCAATTCGAATGATAAATCACGTGGTTGTCTAAGTACGGGTTCACATTTTCTGACAAACAGCACAATGTCAACGGTGCGATTAAAAAGTTGTTTTCAAGTTATCACGTGACATCTTTCTTGTCATTAAATGTCCCGAGTCCAACGGTGATGAACGTGCTCCCATCTTTTATTGACATTATCTCATTTCCGGTCTATACAACCACACCGATTTTCGTCCTAAACATTTAGAGTAGACCATGACAAACCCTTAAAGTCCATTTAGCGACTATTTTGCAGCTTTTTGACGTTCCTGTGCCCGTATTCCTTTTGGAGTACAATCGGCAAGTTATCAGTAGCCAGCTCCTTTAACTCGCCATATTTAGGGATCATGACAATCAAATTAAACATTTGTCGCACTGCTTGATTCTGGGAAACGGCATCTGTTTGAAAATCACAACTTCGACAATAATTACGAAATGTGTAGTCAGGAACTCCTGGTACAATTTTGTAAATATTTTTTAATAAAAATTGCTTTTCTGCATGTTGCAATACTTTTGGCCAGTGTGTGTATAATAGTTTTCTCTAGATACACATAGTTTTTTCTTGATAAACAGTTTTTCTCTTGATGGTTTTTCTCGAAAAACATAATCAAGAGAAAAACACGGTTATCAAATTGATAAGCATAGTTTCAAAAAAATTTATTTTATCTATAGATAAACTTAGTTTTTCTAGATAAATTTGGTGTTTCCCCTGATAAACTCATTAATAAGCAATTTTGTTTGAAAAAACTATGTATTTCCCTTGATAAATTTTAGCCGTAAACTTAGTTTTTCGATAAACTTATTTTTCCAAATAAACTTAGTTTTATAGATAAACTCGGGATTTCTATGGAAAAAAACCTGTTTATCAAAAATTGTTTTTTCTCGAGGGGTGAGGGGGTTATCTATAAAAAAAATTAGTTTATCGATAGAAAAACCGCCTTTATCTAAAAAATAATATAGACTGTTTATCAGGAGAAAAACATAGTTTATGTCTCGGAAAACAGCAAGAGTAAAACCGTGTTTATCTAGAAAATCTATGTTTATCTAAACAAAACTTAGTTTATCAAGAGAGGAAAACTATGTTTATCTAGAGAGGAAACCTATGTTTATCCAGCAAAACCGTGTTTATCTAGATATACTTAGATTATCGAGAAAAAATGCGTTTGTTTTTCTCTTGATAAAATATGCTAATCTGGAAAAAACACTTTACCAAGATAGAAAACTGTTTATTTCTAGAAAAACCTTAGTGTTTACAGAAGAGAAAAAAACTATGTATAGCTAGCAAAAATTAGTTATCGAGACAGAATAAGATAACTATGTTTTAGTTTAGGAACAAACATAGTTTATCAAAGGAATAGCCAGTTTATCTAGAAACCCCGGGGTGTATCTAGATAACTAGTTTTCGAGAGAAAATCGGTGTTTATCAGAAAAACTGTGTTTACTTAGAAAAAATAAGTTTTCTATCTATGAACTATGTTTATCTCTAAAAAAAAAAAAGTTTACCAAGACATTAATGATGTTATTTAGAAAAAACTTAGTTTATCAAGAGAAAAAAATGTTTATCTAGAGAAATTTAGTTTTTCTCTTGATAAATTAAGTTTATCTAGATAAACTATGTTTTCTTTTGATAAACATTTTTTCTCTTAATAAACTTAGTTCATCTAATTTAAAATAGTTTGTTTTTGTCTCGCCTGAACTTTGTTTGGAAGAAACTAAGTAATCATTTTTCTGTCTGTATGTATGTCCGTCTGCCTGTCCGTCTGCGTAAACTACTTGTGTACGATGTATGTGGAGTTCTGTATGGGTTACATTGATGAAACTT